>PVKC010005474.1:0-33122 GCA_004027635.1 Crocidura indochinensis | reverse complement strand
TGAGATGTTGTTTGGCATTTATTTTGATGATAAACTTGCAGTTTTTAATAGGGAGAAAGATTTTAGATATGTACTTTCATATCAAGTAATCATTAAAAAAAGAAGATAACCAGCAAAAGTCAAGCTGGAATTCATTAGCTTAATAAAAATGAAACAATTATGAGGAACATCATGTACTATAAGAAAAATCATGTTTATACGGTCTTTTAAATAAATAAAGTAAAGCCAAAAATCACAAGCAAAATTACATAAAATAGCTTTATAAAATGTCAAAGTTGAACTGCTAGAAAAACCACCTGTTTGCCATTATTCTGTATGTTATAGAAATGTTTTATTTCAAAAAAGTAAATTTGGTCTGTAGAAAAGCTATTTAAGTTTATATCATATGTTATCTAACACAATGGTTAATATCTAGTATTGATTTTACTTTTGCCCCAAGTAAAATATTCAAGATTAGAAATTAGTTGTTTCTTGGATAATAACATATAAAAGTGTTTATGCTTATGTAGCTTTGCATTATTTGGAAGAAACTTTATAACTAAAACAAAAGAAAGTGATTCTAAGTTTCAGATTAGTTTGTAGGCAAAGTCTTGTGTTCATTATTCTAATTTAGTGTTCAGAAAACTGGGTTTAGGAGATATTTATCTTGCTATACAACAACATTAACAGAAAAATGAAAAGCATGAAGAAGTTAAACTAGTAGAATGGAATTAATGATGGTGGCTTTGGTGGTGGGAAATTTGTCCTGGTGAAAGGATAGCTATTTTACATAAACTCAATCATGAACAACTTTCTAACTATATATTGGTTGTTCAAAAATATTCAAAATATGGTTGTACAAATATGATCATATTAATGCAAAAAAGCAAAAAGTCTATTGAATATAAAATTATCTGTGTATTTCCTATTAAGTATTATCTTGTTGCCACTTTTTGAGAAGTAAATTATCTAGTTATTTATCTCATATTTGTTACTAGATATTTAAAAATAAAACTTAGTCACTGACTGGAAAGATGTTCATCTGTGTCCTTTCCTGTTATCACTGTTGCCACTCTCATTCTGCATATTGCCTGGTGTTTCTTCAGCATTATGCATGGATATATGTGATGAAAGATAAATGTAACCAACCAAATACTTTAAATCACTTTTATATTTGATAAAATATAGAAATATAGTTTAAGGCTAGCTGAAGCAGTGGCAATTAATTGAAGTTGGTTAAAGTAAGTAATTCTTTAAGTGTATATATATTTGATATTTTTCAAGTTGATGTTTGTCCCTTAAAGTTAAGTACATTGGGGGCCAAGTGGTGGCGCTGGAGGTTAGGTGCCTGCCTTTCCTGCGCTAGCCTAGGATGAACCACGGTTCAATCCCCTGGTTCCCATATGGTCCCCCAGGCCAGGAGCGACTTCTGAGCGCATAGCCAGGAGTAACCCCTGAACGCTGCTGGGTGTGGCCCACCCCCCCCAAAAAAAAGTTAAGTATGTTGGAGCCAGAGAGGTGGCACAAGTGGTAGGGCATCTGCCTTGCATGCAGCTAACCTACGTTTGACCATGGTTTAATCCCCATCGTCCCATATGATACCCAAGCCAGGAGCGATTTCTGAGCGCATAGCCAGGAGTAACATCTGAGAGTCACTGGGTGTGACTCCCCCAATAAAAGAAAAAAAAGAAAAGAAAAGAAAAGAAAAGTTATCTATGTTACAACTAAGCTCTGTTCAGAAAGAGACAATTCTCAGAATTGGGAACCATTAGAGCTTTATCTGGTGGTGTTCTTGGGGTCACTGATTCTGGGAATCAAATCCATACCTCTGCATAAGTTAGGCATGTATGCAGCACCTCCAACCATCTCCAGAGTCATACCAGAAACTTTTTTTTTTTTTTGGTTTTGAGGTCACTCAGGGGTTAGTTTTGGATCTGCCCTCAGAAATTGCTCCTGCCAGGCTAGCAGGACCATATGGGATGCTGATATTAGAACCAGTATCCATCCTGGATCGACTCTGTGCAAGTCAAATGCCCTACCACGGTGCTATCTTTCTGGCCCCAGAAGATAGCTCTTTTAAAGTTCCTCAAATCCTCTGGGCATTAAGTAGAGCATTTTAGACTGAAAGTGAAGTCTAAGTTCATGAGTTAGGATAGCAGAAATCACTCAAGAGAATTTTAAAAAGGCTAAAAGTACAGTAAGCCACTCGTTTATCTCGCAAGGTTATCAATTATTTAGGATCCTCTAACTACCATATACTCCATTCCTGATTTCTCTAATCCATCCACACTTTCTTACTCATCTCTATTGCTTCAACCCAGAAAACTAGACTACTACTACTGATGTTTACTGCATTTATTCAAGATTCCCCAATATATCATAAACCTAGGAGTTAATTCTCCTTTACTCAATTTAGATATCCAATCTGATAATGCCACTTATGATAAAAAGTATATTGTATATTAGATAAAGACAAAGTGTGAAGTTAAAATCAAGACATTTTCTATTTGAATTGGGTGTTCCTCATTAAATATACTTTCAAATGATTCCTAATATTTTATTATTTAGTATTTTAAAATTTATCTATTTACCCTTTGCTGCTGCAATGACAGGGCTCAGGGCTTACTCCAGGATGTGAACTCAGGGAACACTTCTGGAAGGGCTCAGATTACCACCTTAGGGGCCAGAGCTGTGGCACAAGCTGTAGGGTGTCTGCCTTGCATGCCCTAACCTAGGATGGACTGAAGTTTGATTCCCCGGCGTTCCATATGGTCTTTCAAACCAGGAGTGATTTCTTAGTGCATAGCAGAAGTAACCCAAGTATCACCGGGTGTTGACGCCCCCCCCAAAAAAAAAGAAAGAAAGAAAAGAAAAAAGAAAAAAAGAATAATATCTGAGGCACGCAGGATTAAACCCAGATTGATTGTCATTGAGACAAGTGCTCTACCCACTGTACTATCGTACCAGCACCTAGATAATTCCTATTTTATTCCTCTTTCATCAGGTCTTTTTTTTCACTTTTTTCCTAGCATAAGTTTACAGATACATATTTTTACTTTTGTACACTCATCTGAACCCTTTTTTAATTTACCTCTGGTTGGCATCTGGATCATTATTACTTACCAGGTGTCAGCTTATAGATTTTCCCCTAACCTCCTGGAGTGAATCGGTAAAGTAAATTTTGTGTTTATATATAAAGCTGTTGTCTCCTACTACACAGCTGGAAATTCCTTTTTTCTATCTGCTGCATAGGGTACCTAAATATGTTTAAGCAAACAGGTATGCATTTAATAAATGCTTTTAGAATCATTTTCATAGTTACCATCTCATGAATACCATGTGTACTCCGTAGTTTGAATTTAACAAAAAAAAAAACATCAGGGTGACACTTAGGCAGATAGCAATTTTGCTAAGGTTATCTTGGTGGTCTCTTTTGGAGGAGGGCAGAAAACTTGAGAATACCTAAAGTGTCTAGATTGGGCAAGAAATTTTAGAAAATATGAGAATGCAGTTTAGAGATTGAAAGAAAAGATAAAGATATGATACCTCAAGACAATTTATTCAGGCAGATGTCAATGACAAGAAGTCTCAGTAACTATTGGCATAATACATATGTCTACTTATCTCAGATAACATCAATAAATAATCATGAAATTTTATAAACCACATACATAAATAGGGTATATCAACCTCATAATGTTCTCAACTTTTTTTAAACTAATGGATGATCAATGATAAAACTGACCTAAAAAACAGATTTTAAGACAAATGTAAACTTTACCGCAAATTGTTATAGCACCTGAAATACACAGAATTCTTGTGTTCATGCTCCTATGTGGATAAAGGGCATTCAGCTATAAAAGACAAAATAGAACTAAGGAATAAGGGAATAGAAGTGAAGGGAGTGAGCCTAAACAGGTTTCTGTCTGGTTTCGGATTAAACCTTTAGACAGCAAGAAAATGGATTAGGTCTGAGGGAGGAAAACTTCTAAATCTCAATTAACTCATGTTGTTAGGAAAAAGAACAAGGATCTGAGACAGAAGCTCCATCCAACATGTTGATTGATGTATTCTCTATGCCACATTGCCCTGGCCAAGTGGGAACTGACTACTGTGTTCCTTGTGCCAAGACTATAAGAAACTTATCTTCGAATGCAACTGAAAACAAAAATCTCGACTGCGGGAGGCTGCAGACACTAAATATATAATTTTCTTTTTCTTTTTTCCCCTGGGTCAGCATGAGTTGTAGGTATAACTGGCAATACATGCATCAAGGTAAAACTATTTGTTAGTCTTCATAGCATGACTCCCACAAATTGATACTGCTGTGATATTCTGCAGATATTAGACAGCTAGCATAAAGTTTTTTCTTAATAACCCCTTAGGCAGAAAACATTCTTATGTATAAACAGTTGGGCTACAATTCATTTCTTTACTTATGTTTTCTTCCCCCACTAGGTTTGCATCAAAAAATATTTCAAATGCCTATTTTAAGAACAAAGGCCTACAAAGATCTATTATTTTTTTTCAGAAAACCTAGTATTAGAAAGTCTTCCAGTTACTATATTTTCTTCAAGAAAATAAACTTTTTGAAGTTATGTGGAATTGAAATGTTTTACCCATTTGAATTAAAATAATGAACTCATATTATAATCAATATGCAATTATATCTAAATAATTATCATAAATAAGACTTTATGTTTTTAAAAAATTCTAAAATTAAAGTCATTAAACAATATAAAGTTATTTGCATAATGATTTATAATTTAGTATGAAAATTGACTATGCTCATGTTATTTTAAATTATTGTGATTCAAATTCAATGAGATCAAAGAGATAAGAACCAATTTTATTCTACTTCTACTGTTAGTAGGACACAATATGAAATATGAAGCAATTAAATTATAAATACTGCCTAAGGTGATAACAACTTTTTATGAAGTGCAGAAAAAAGGAAACTCTTGAATACTGTTGAGGGGTATATAATTTGGTCATTATAGTAAATGTATAGAGCTTTACCAGGAATTATATAGTATAGAACTATCATCTTACTCAAATGGTTCTATTTGGATATATGTATATATACACACACACAAAGTTTAATATATATGTGTATATATACAAAAATCAGCATCTTACAGAGATACATCAATTGCTGTGTTTACTCACAACAGTCACAAAATAAGTCTGTACTGATGAGTGAATTAATACTATACAACCAAACACCCTCACATATGCAATTTTTTTCAGCCAAATCAGACGACATTCTCTTTTTTGTATTTCCTTGAAGTAATCACAATTAAGGTTTTATTTTTTTGAGACATTATAAGACACATGGAGCCTTAGATGCAACAGAAAATGCTTTGCTGTGATAAGTCATTCCTGCAAAGTGTGCTTTTACTCCACTCTATGGAATATAGAGTTTTGCATTGACATCTGCTGTTGAACAAAATCGTAAAGAGATTTTAGATGGAGCTGGATGGTGATGGGATGAATGTTCCATCCATGAAAATCCCCTTTTGCTTCTGAGCCAAAATTTGGCCTCCCCAAACCTTTTGGCCTCCCCAAGATCCCTCCCAGAAATGGGAGGTCTTTCTTGTAGGTAACATTACACAGAAATAATGAGGGTTGGGGTTACACTCTGCTAAACTTGTTTTAGAGTAGAAAGTGGAGTCTAGGGTTCTACCAAAAAGAAGCAGAGGAAGACTTAAATTCATGTAAGTTAACAATTAAACATACTTTAAATGTAATCCAGTCTTAGTGAAACTCCAATATTTTTAAAGAAGCAAATCTTGTCACTGATATGGTTATAATCTGTTGACTTCTTTCATTTTCAATAAAGAACAAAATCCTTTATTTGATTGACTCTTTTCTATTTTCTGAGCTCTAGTCCACCTTTCTTGAGTTTCAACGTATTTCCTGCTTCTACCATTTTAGGGTCCACAAAAGCTCAAACTTTAGCCTGGAAATTCCTTCTCCTTTTTCATATTCTAGAACCTTCTATTGCTTCTAGTTGGTTGACATATTTGCTAAAAATACAACTCATGTATTTAAGGAATGCTCAATAGCAAAATGTCTACTGTAAACTTGGAGCAGAAACTAAAATTGGGGTAAAACATTGCTGTTTTAGAAGAAAAAGTATGGTACTTCCTCATCTCCTTAAATCCGCTAACCAAAAAATATGTGATAACTAATTAAATCAACAACAATTTACATAAATACACATAGGATGTGGGCAGAAAAAATATTAACTACAAAATTTAATGAAATTCTCGTTCCCTTTACTCATTGTACCTCATCCCATAAGTAATTTGTTTTTAATGCCTAATTATTTTAATATAAATAAATATACCTTAGGTATAGCCATCTATGCATATTCAATACTTTGTTTTATGGCTAACATGCCCCCAGCACATGCTTAATGATTTACTAATATTTTGATTAATAAACTTTTTCTCACTTTTTTATTACAATTTGACTATCTTATAATTTAGTTTTCCTTCAAGTACTCATAACCATTTCTATAAATGTGTTTTTATGAATTTACATTTTTCTAAAAACTGTCAAGTGGCCATTCCTGTTAAATCTTATTTTTCTCTCTTTTAATTTTCTGTTTCCAATTTCAGACTAGTTTAACATTTGAAATCTGAAAACTGCTATTACACACAAGATATATTGGCAGAATAAAGATATGACACTTTACATTTGGATGAGCATCCAAGAACGAACTGAAAATTGGTCTTCAGTAGGAAGCTTACCGGAGTGAAAGGACCAGGATAGGTAGGAATGGGAGACAGAGTCAGTGGTGAAGGCAGATAACTCTAGTGGAAATGTGCTTCTAGAATGTTTTGTGCATGAAACCTTACATTAACAATATTGTAAATCATAGTTCAAAATTAAAATTGCAGGTTGTTTGAGGATGTGTAAGTCAGAGCAAAACATTTATATATTTATATTAATATAATTCTATTTTATATTTAAGAATATCAACCCTCAGTTCATTGTGATGGTCTCTTGTAGGCTTTTACACTTCCTTACTATTTTTTCATGATGGCATCCATTTTGGTGTCACTTTCCCTCTCTTTATGAATAAAACATAATGGAATTAGACAGATAGTACAATGGTAAGACACTTATCCTTCATGCAGTCTACACTGGCTCAGTCCAGGCATCGAGTCTGTCATTCTGAGTGTGGCCAGAAGTGAACTCTGAGCACAGATCCAGGAAAAAGTAAACCTTGAGTACCACCTAAATTTAAAAACTGAAACTTAAAACACACACACAATCTACAATATTTAATGTCACCTAGAAAATGTTTGTGAAAAATTTTTATGAATATTGAAGAGAGGAATGTGGCTACTATTGGAATCGAAGTTGAAATTCAGTGTAGTTGCATATCTATTAATGTTGTGAGAGAAAAACATTATAATATTAAACATTTTAAAAATAGAAAATGAGATACTATAACTAGAAAACAAGGAAAAATCTATATCTTTATGATATAAGATGCTAATAAAATATATATTTGACTTTTCTTCTGGTTGGTTTCATCTCATGGACTTGGCAACAAATGATTCATTGGAAGCCTTGCAAAGCACCTTGCATGAAATTAGATGTAAGGCAACTATTACATCAAAGTTCTGCTTTTCAGAAATTTAGCTCTACAGTTCTAAACTAAACTTTTGAAGTAATAGATCTCTCTGCTCCCAGATATTAAAATAGAATTGATACATATAACAAATTTATTATTAAAAAGTGCTAATCAATTTTGCTCTCTATTTTCAAACCTATTAGTATATAGCTCAGAAATAATGCACATGCTATGTATATATTTTTGTGGTTTGAAATTTAATATATAGAAAATGTATTCTTTTACTTATCTAAAAAATGCTTAGAGAAATGTTAATGTTGAATGGAGATCATTTACAAGAAATGTTAAAATAATATGTTTAGAAAAAGTATTCAGAGAGATAATACAATGGGATCTATGCTTGCATTTTACGAAGGACTAAATTTTGTCCCCAGTAACCCATGGTTTTCTGAGAATCACCAGGAAAGAATCTAGAGCAAGAATCTAAAAGTAGACCTTGTATTAACAGGTATGAGCACTAGAAGGAGTTGCATTTATTATAGTATATATGTACATATATACATATAATTTGATTATCGCTTAACCAGCTCAATAAAAAATAAAATGAGAACTGATAAGTCAATGTGATACATACTTCATTAAATTTGCATGTATATTTAACTTTTCCTGTTCCTGTATATTGCCAAGAATCCAAAATTTAATTATCTGCAAGCATTGTCATAATTCTCTTAAACACCTGAAATAAACCTGTGTTACATGATTATGTACTATTTCAGGATTGAATTATTAATCTTATGTCATAAATGCACATTGAAGAAAATATATTTTTGTTTCCAAAATCCCTGCAGTGTGCTGCAGGTATTACAATCACAGTATTGCACATTTTATTTTCAATTACCTTTTCCTATTACCTAAGGAAAATATTCTAACACAAAGTGTACGACCGTGTCTACATTCACTCATTTCTGCTATGGATGCTATCTTGTTTTCAATGGCTATTAAAAAGCTAGACATTTTTAAATTTCAGAAATGTGCTCAATATTTGCATAATGCGTCCTCTCAAAAGATGAGAGAATGAGTAAGGAATAAATAAATTGCAACCTTCCTGCATAATGACTTTACCTTTAAAGATGGATCACGCCTGGCCAAGCTTGAATGCATCCAATATATCAATATTTATTAAGCAGACAGAAAGTCAATTGAACCATAACTTGCTTTGTGCTAAGAAAGAAGAAACACAGAAAAGGATCTGGGAGGATTATCAAAAAGAAATTTAAGAACCCTACCCAAAGTCAATACCAAAAGCTCTCTTACTGAATCTCTTTTTCTAAATCTTTATGGAATTGAATAAGCCATCTATGCCAGGAATTAGAAAAGATAGTTCAAAGGGAAATGGCCATGCCCTATCATTGAATCTTGAGTTCTTAAAACAAAGATCTTCAATTTCCATCTGTAAGAATGTTCTGTACCATTGAGAAAGAACAGCTATTATAAAGAACCTATTTTTTCCCCAAATTGCAACAGCTTCTTGGAGAGCATAGTCATAGCTCTTATGCATTATAATTTTTGCAGAGAAGTGTGTTTAATCAATACTGTGCAGCAGTATAGAAATTATACAGTGCATTTGTGAAATGTCCTCATGGACATAAATTAACACAAGACAAAATCCCAGCACTAAGTCTAGATTTACTATCCCTGCCTTGAGATGACAATAATAGCAATGTTTGTTGAGCATGCTGCACGCCAAAATACAGAACAATAACTTTGTTCATCTTGTATAAAACTGACAAATCTCTATGAGTTTTTATTATTTTCATTCTATCAGTCAAGAAAAGAAAAAATAATTATCCTTGGGGCCAGTGAGGTGGTGCTAGAGGTAAGGTGTCTGCCTTGCAAGAGCTAGCCAAGGAAGGACCACAGTCCGATCCCCCCGCGTCCCACATGTTCCCCAAAGCCAGTGGCAATTTCTGAGCGCTTAGCCAGGAGTAACCCCTGAGCATCAAATGGGTGTGGCCCCCCAAAACAAAAAACAAACAAAAACAAACAAACCAAAAAATAATCACCCTGCGACTCGTTAAAGGAAATGATGAAAAAAATCTTAGGTAAAAGCACAGTTTTTTCTGATTGCACATAATACATTCATATCCAGACTGTACCTTTATAAAAATGGCTTTCACCTACTCTTTATATACTTGGTCCTTCCAAAATAGATTAGGAGAACTGGGAAGCTCTGAGCTCAGGTCCCATTGGTATTGGGGCCACTAAAATAAAACATAGCAGTTCTTTGTCAGGTAGTACCCGAGACCAAATTTGGGCCCTATCACATGATAGGAGATATCGCTGATCCTAGAGCCATGTCTGACACAGTACTTCTTGAACAACATGGTGATTTCCTTGATAAAAACCTCTATGAAAATATTATCTTGAAAACTGAGATTTAGTAATTTAGGAAAGTCCTCAACTGTGGATTTAAACTGTGCAGTTCCAAATCAATTCACATCAAAGCAAACGCATGTGGGATACAAATTGAAAATATGCTGACCTGATATGGGGGTGATAGCTCAGTGATAAGGTGTTTGCCTTGCATCTGGCCGACTGGGACGAGCCCAGGTTTGATCCCCAGATGCAAGAGCCAGTTCATAGTTAGGTGCCCACCCCCAAGAGCCCTGATGAAATATGAAAAAGTATGAAAAAATTTTAAATTTAGAAAGATGATCAAGAAGCTAAATAATAAACAATAATGTTTTCAAAATATATCTCTGTTGTTTCTCTTAGCGTCTTTATCTGTATATCATAGATAGATGATGTGTTTTATGTATATGCAAACACATTCAGAAATATTTTTATCCATGAGCTATATTTCTCTAAATTAACTGACATATGGAACCATGGAAAATTGAGTTTACATGCTACATAAGAATTCATTAGATGGGTGTCAGAGAGACAGGACAACTGGCTAAGGTTCATCCTTAGTCAGGATTGATTCTAACCATATTTGAGTGTGAACCCAAAATCTGCCCCTCAGTGTAAACTAGAGAGTAGAAACATGCTCGATCCTGTGGAGTTTCCTTTCATACATAGGTCTTATATGTGAAGAGAACACATTCAAACAGGATTGGTTTGAAAGGAAGGAAGAGCACATTGACTAGAGTAGCATTTCTGTTAGTCAGTGTTCCATAGAAAGCATTTTCTTGGGTGTCCTCTGTGAATTCTTCAAGCTCTTCTAATGTTTCCTGTTCATTTGTTTCATGGATATCTCCTCTGCCCCAATGTTTTTATATTGTCTCTTTCATTACCTAGTAAAAGACTGCAGACCAACTGGCTGACTTCATTAAATATCTCATTCTATAGAGACTGAATCATGAGAGATCCAGAGGAATGCCTGGGTGAAGGCTCTCCCTCTTAGCAATAGCAGAATTTTTGTTTAAGGAAACAAAGGGAAAAAAAACTTCTACTTTTGGACAAAAGAAAGTCAAAGCTTTGAAAACTTTGGTCTAGTCACACTTCATTTAATTTCTTACTACTCATTTGCTCTCTAGTGTCTTGCAATCTAGTTTCCAATCTTACTGCTCAATTGAAACAATCTTGTAAAAGTCACAGTTGGAGTTAATGGATAAGGCTAGTTCATTTGATCTTTGTAATCCACCTACATTACCATCACTGTAAATTTTAAACAAGAAGAGCATAACACCTAACCCCAAATATTAAAGAACTCCTAGGCTTTCTTGGATAATCTACTGTTCCTATTACCTGTGGCCTACCCAAAAATGATATTTCCTTGAAACCTTCATTGAATCTGCCTACAACCAGGCCATTCTCTAGGGGCAGATTATGGCAAGCCATGAAATAGCAGATTTGGTATCTGAAGACCAGAAAATCAGCTCAGGGACTTGGAGATTTTCTATTAAATATTATCACAACTACCACAAAGACTTGAATATACCAAGTGGCCAATAATCACTTGGGAAGAAAAATGTGTGTGTGTCTATGCACAGAGATATAACTGTATATTTGGAGAAATGTGGACATACAATACAAGCACAATTTTGCAATAGTTGCTTTCTAATATCCTTTTAGGAATTTATTTGAGTTAAATATGTTTTTCACATCTTGAAAATCTAGTTGTGTAGTTGTTGGGATTGTGGGGAGTGAGTCACACCTCGTAGTTCTTAGTTGTTCTAATCTACATGTGTTTGGATGCCATTCTCTGGATATACTTGAGACAACATGTGGTTCTGGAGATCAAAGCAGGGCATCTCACATGTCCAGAATGCATGTTAGTCTTTTGACCTGGCCATTTCCCTGATGATCCATTTTCCATTACATGACATCATTCTGCTGAGTGGTATGAATGTTAAAGAAACCATTTGAGGGCTAGAGCCATAGTACAGTGGGTAAGTTACTTGCCTCCACTCAGATGATCAGGTTTGATCCCTGGCAAAGCCTTCTAGAGTGATCCCTGAGTACAGAGGCAGGAGTAAGCACTCAGTATCACCAGATATGGCTCAATAGTTTTTAAAAATACTAAAATAGCCAGTTGGTTCAGTCAAGGATAAACAATTTGGAATATCAAGTTTTTATTTCTTATGAAAAACTAAGGCAGTTATAGTGACTGCCTATCTCACGATATGGTTAGTTGTAGGTGATTTTAATATTTATGCGATTTAATAGGAAAGTGCAGATTCCTCTAAGCACAACCTACTAGTTAGAGGAAATCAGGTACACACCTGTGTTAAATAGGATCACTCCACAAAATTGATCCTAGACATTGAGACAATGCTTTTTGGTTGTTTGTTTGTTTTGGAAAAGGAGTGGTACACTCAGATGCTTAGGACTTATGCCTATTTCTGCACTCAAAGACCACATCTCATTGGGCTAAAGGACTTTTATAAGGTGGAGAGGGTCAAACCCGAGTCTGCTACATGAAAGATAAATGCCCTACCTGTTGTACATTCTGATCTTTCACTAGTCATCTCTTTATGCTAATTTATAAGCATGCTAGATTTGTGACTATTCTTATAAAGTCAGGTGACCATGGAAAATTCTAAAAATGTCCCACTTAAGGAAGGAGAATTTATGGAAGTCCCCATCTGACTGAATTAATATTATATTTTCCGGTGTATAAGACGACTTTTGAAACAAAAAATGCCAACTGAAAATCAGGGGTCATCTTATATGCCGAGTATATACCGAAAAATGTTTCAATAAGCCGCTAAACAAAAATTGTCTGAATATTGCCACAAAACAAATTTTCCAACTCAATCCTGCACCAATCACTGCAAGGCTGCTTGGACCACCTCTCTAACTCAGCCAACCAGGCTTTTGATGCATGCAAATTAGACAATGTTCTGTGCCCGATCTGCATTGTCAATAGCCTGCTCAGATTGGCTAGAGTCAGAGAGGAAGTCTATTCCAGTATAACCTTTGAACCTTTGCTTGTTGTGATTGGCTCACTGTTGTACATACAGTTGCAGCACAGGAACGTTCTGTCTTATACAGCGAATATAAACCTAAACCTATGTTTTAACTGCAAAATTAGGGGTCGTCTTATACACCAGAAAATATAGTATCTTAAATTTTAAAACTAAACCTTGAGTTGGCACTTAGATTGGTGGGTTAGTTGCTATACTATGATATCTTAATTCAATAGTGGTTAGATTTCATTTTACTTTTGCTTTCTCTAGTAATCTTTTGCTGCTATCAATAAAGGGGATTTTATCTTTTTGTGTTGTTGTTGTTTTGTTTTTTTGGGGCCACGCCCGTTTGATGCTCGGGGGTTATTCCTAGCTAAGAGCTCAGAAATTGCCCCTGGCTTGGGGGGACCATATGGGACGCAGGGAGATCGAACTGCAGTCCTTCCTTGGCTAGCACTTGCAAGGCAAACACCTTACCTCTAGTGCCACCTCACGGGCCCCAATACAGGGGATTTTAGATTGACTATCTTTTCCCAGAGATGAGCAAAGCTCTATGAGAAGCACCAAAACCAATTCCACATATATGCTCCAGGTTCATTGCCAGAATTCCTAGGACCTCTTGCATGCAAATCATGTGCTCTGGGCTGTTGACCTATCTCTCTGGCCACTCACAAATTTAAAAATAAGTAACAAATGTGTAAAAAATAATATGTACATTTCACTTATCTCCATCACTCCTTTAAGCATATTTCTACACCTAGATATCCTAGTATTTTAAAATTATGCTGGTAGGGATTTATTGAATATTCTCCTCAATGTCAGTTTGATGATTAATACAGATGGCACTTTACTTTTTAAACATAAAGCTTGAATTCAACAATGAAAAACTCAAAATTATTTTGATGATTACAATCACATATTCTAGTTCATTTATTTCATAATATCTAGCATAAACTTCTACAGTTGACTTTTATTTTGTTACTTTAGGTAAACACTTAGTGGTACTCAAAGCTTACTCCAGGATCTATGCTCAAGGAACACTTCTGGAAAACTCAGGTCAAGCCCAAGCTGAATATATAATCCTATAAGAAGTTCAGAAGGCAAAAGATCTACCCACTTTAATATGACCCTATTCCTGCAGCTAACTTTTCGTAAATGCCTACCTTAAAATTTGCTTATCCAGGCGACCACATTAAGGAAATATCCATATCAACGCTCATCTCCATCAAATCATTGCCAACTATTGAACTATACAGGAAGACAGGCTGAAGTTCCTTTGTTTTATAGATGTGGATTGATTTCTATTGAAGAGGGAGTTGGCCATACCTGGCAGTGTTCAGGGTTTACTCCTGACTCTGCACTCAGTAATCACTTCTGACAGGATCTGGGGGACCATCTAGGATGCCAGGTATTGAACCCTTGTCAACCTCCTTCTTGTTAGACAACACCCTCCCCATGATGCTACGGCTCTGGCCACTCTGGGTTGATTTCTAATGCTCATCATTTTTATAGCTGTTCTCTTTCTCTAAAACTTTAATTTCCTTAATAGAAAATCTAGAAAAACCTAACCTCCTTGCTCAGCACCTATAATATAGTACATAATCATATGCATTTGGATTGTACAAGGATTCTGTCTCTGTCTTGGTCTTTGTTCCTGTCTCTGATCTGTCTCTGTATGTCTATCTGTCTTTCACTCTCTCCAGACACATTCTGACTCCAGGTATGCTGTGTAATTCCCAGATTTCATGAATAATAAATCTAATATTTTTTCAATCTTTCCAGATAGTTAATACTAAAGGGAATCTTGCAATTATATTAAGAATCTAAGAGTCAGATTAATCTAAATATTGACATGAGAAATTATGGGACGTTCACTAGTTCTAAAGTGTTTCCAGAAAGTTCTAATCATTAGCATTGGTCATCAATAGGCTGTGACCTTACGCACTACTTTAAAGTCTTTGAAAATTAAAAACTATAAACTTATATTTACACACAGTGAAATTTTATACAGTCACATCATTTTGACAATGACCAGGGGTAAAATCAAGTCATGAATAAATTCATGGTGCTTATTCTTTTAATTACAGTAACAATTTACACTGTTATAAGGATTATAAGTCTTTTTCTTTTTTAATTCTAGGCTACATAGAGCAATGGTCAGGAACTACTCCTGGGTCTAAATTCAAGAATTACTTCTGGTAGTGTTCAGGGGACCAAACATGGGTTGCGGGAGATCAAACTCAAGTAAATTACAAGCAAGGTAAATGCCTCACTACTATTCTATAACTCTGGCCTCAGTCATCAAACTCTTTTTTTTTTTAAAGGGATTAATATCATTTAACAAAGCTCGGGGCTGGTGAGGTGGCACTAGAGGTAAGGTGTCTGCCTTGCAAGCGCTAGCCAAGGAAGGACCGAGGTTCGATTCCCCCGGTGTCCCATATGGTCCCCCCAAGCCAGGGGCAATTTCTGAGCGCTTAGTCAGGAGTAATCCCTGAGCATCAAATGGGTGTAACCCCAAAAAACAAACAATGATGATGACAACAGCAACAACAACAGCAACAACAACAACAACAACAGGAAATGATTCTAGATCTTGGGATATACTCCATATTTCTCTCAATAAAAATTCAAGTAGAAATATAACAAAATGTAAAAGAGAAATTTTCATTCATAAAATTATTGTATACTCCAAACTTTAATATTTATAAAGAATTATTTGCAATATTTTTGATACACAATACACTGGACTACATAGATAGGACAAAAGTTAATGAGCTTATCTTGCATACAATAGATCAAATTTGATACCTTAAACTATATATGCTCCACCAGGAGGGACCTATGAGCACAAAGGAGACTCTGATCACTGGACCATATGCTCCAAAACATTTACCAAAATTATAAAATGAAATACACCAATTTAAAATACTTTAAAATTTGGTTCTGATGATTCAAATCGAAGTATATGTAGCTTATCCTTAAAATAAGTAATACCTAGAACTGCCATAAAGATGGTGTACCTTTCCCAAATTTGGTTCTAGTAACACAAAAACTAACAGAAATGACCATCTCACCATTTTCTTCTATAGACCATTTATGTATATATATTATGTAGTATATGTGTATATATATATATATGTATATATATATATACATAAAGGGAGTTACTTCTGAAGATATGGGGAATTTGTGGTATGTAAACATAGGAGATCAAAAGTATTGTCCTTGAATGGTAGACAGATGGTTCATTAAGAATAAGTAATATAATGCAATAGAAGTGGAAATTGTCTGTGATGCATGTATACAGGCTACCTTAGTATGCTTGGCCTTCTACTGGTGTTAGTTCACTCTTGTGTAAAGTCACATAAGTATGTCCCCACACTCTTGCTTCTCCCTAATCTGAGCATCTGAGGCTAAGGAAGCAGCTTTTTATCTCAATATCAATGACAATACCTTCACAAAGTTGACAGAATTTTTAAATTATATTTTTGTTTGTTGTTTTTATTGGTTGATAACATATGGTAGTGCTGGTCCTATATTTGTCTCCATGTTCAGAGTGTCCACTGGCAGTGTTTGGGGGACCATAAGTGGATTTGATTGTAAGTCAAATTTGGACCATAAGTGGACCATAGCAGGGATTTGAGCCAATGTCACATGCAAAGTAAGTTCCTTAAACACTTCAAAATCTTTCATGCTTTTTAGACATCTAAAAATGAATGATTGAGTGATTAGATAAATGTGATAATATACATGCATTATGTAAACAGATAATGTCATTTCAGTTGCTTTCTGAGTTTGAATTTTTGAGTATATGTATTGCTTTAGGTACTTTTTAAATAGGTATTCTCAGCTTGTTTACAGCAGAATCACCTTATTAGAACTGAATCCTGATGGCCATAATCTATTGAGACTTCTATGACCAGACTCTAGTTCAATCCATAATCTCTTCCTTTTCTATTCGACCCAGTCATCTAGATTCATTTTTTAGAATTCTTCTGGTGACCAATGTGAAAAACCAAGTCTTTCAAAGTTCTATTTAAGGTAAATAAATAATGACATTGAATTAGGGTCAATCCCACCATCCATATTCTCCTCCCTCTACTCCTGTTTCCCAGCATGCATCCCATGCCTCTCCCATTTGCCCTTGGATGCTAGTGCAACAGGTCCTCTTTGTATATAACTTGTTGTAGATTGGGTATCTTGATTCTGTTGTTGTTGACTTTGGGTTTGGAATTTAGTCCCGATCATTTTTTATTTGCATTCAGTGTTCACATGACTGTTTGTTCCTTAGATTCATTTTATTTTTTTATCTACTAGAATTTCTAACATTCATTGCTGATTGCTTTTTATTTGGAATTCTAACATCTAGTCATGCTCATTTTGCCTTATTGAATTATTAATATTAAATTTAGATTATTTCAAGACAACTTCACCTAGTCTTCACCTGCTTTCAATTTATGAATATTGACCCTTATTGATTATATTGACTTAACTTGAACAACTGAATTCTTAGATATTGTTTGCACAATCAGTGAGGATATGTCACAGAATGCTTATACCTTAAAAAAATATAGATGTAATACCCACTGGTACTGGTGTGTGTGTGTGTGTGTGTGTGTGTGCATGTGTGTGTGTGTAACTGTGTGTCTTGGGGGGAAATATTATCTTCCTGCAATTTTTGCCTGTTAGTATGAACTTGATGGTTTAGTGATTGAAACCAGTCATGTGTTGCTAATATTACTAAGGTTATGTCTGCAGTGTTTGGGAACCACCAAGCTTTCAAAGTATGTCAGTGAGAATAATGTAGTAGAGATTGAATTCAGGGCCTGTGGGAAGGTAGTCATGTGAACTATCTTTTTTGAATCACAACTCTTAGCCCTCTTTTGCGTTTCAGACCATAAGAAACATCATGAAGAATTTCAACTACTATTATTCCTCAACATTTACAGCTCTGAACTAAATCATCCATCTCCCACACTAGGCTTTTTCTGTTGTGTACAATTTCAAGCATAGAAAGGGAACAGAAAAACACACACAAAAGCATATAGATTGATATTTATGTTTATATGCTTCATATATATACATATAGATATAATAAATATATACCGAGGGAAGAAAAATCATAGTGTTGTAAAAAGGAAGATTATGAAATTCCAGATGTAAATTGAAAGCCATTTTGGAAAACTAAAATATTGGCTTTGGAAACAGAAAATAGTAGACAGTGGAAGTACTGAGGAATTTTCTTTTCTCTACTTTGGTCCTCCCATTAAAATAATAGAAGGGGTGGGGGATTTGCTGCAAGAACAAACACTGGAAGAAATGAGATTGGAATCTTAAGAAGAGAAAGAATGTTTCTGAATATCTGCTCTGAGTGATCTCCAGGGAGTGAAGATGTTTTGAACTAAAAATTAATAAATAAAGAGGTAATAGTCTAGGTGATGCTATGCAGCATAAATATGCAATTGGACGAATCATTATCATAAAATGCTGACAAGATAATGTTCTCACTAACTATTCGCATTCACTAGAAAGGGAGAGATATTATTATAATCATGATAAAACAATAGATTTTTCTCATCTACTAAATTGAATCATTTCTAAAGAAGTAGATAGTCCAAACAAGAACTTATTAATACAAAAAAGTAGCATGAATATAAATGCAGTGTTATTAAAATGCAATTCTTTTGATCCTTGGCTTCTACCTTCTTTCCTTTAAAGCAAACTGCTATAATGAAATGAAGTTTGCTTTTGGATTATATCCAAGGGCACCATTCAATTTCACAATTTCCACTACAGTAATTATACTGAGATCATTTAATTCGTGTGCATAGAATCACTCAAAGAAAAATCCATGTCAACAGTTGTGTTACTTTATTCTTTTGCTTATGGGTGATATCTTGCCCTATATCCACCAAAACATAATGGAAAAAATTATTAAGCATAGATTTAAAGAAATTGCAAAAAATGATCAACATGATATTTGCAAAATATCAAAAACTATTGCTCAGTCTATTTGATATTGTTATGGATGAGAATTCATCGATCTATTAATGTATGTATATTAAATGCACACAGAGATGTATATCCATGAAGATAAACAATGCGCTATTAGTAATGACATATATAATAACATAAACGATTTTATATATAAATAAATATACATAATAATAATTCATTATTATTTTGATTTGGGGGCCACACCCGGTGATGCTCAGGGTTATGCCTGGATCTGTGCTCAGAAATCGCTCCTGGCTTAGGGAACATATGGAATGCAGGGAGATCAAACCATGGTCTGTCCGAGACTAGCATGGGCAAGCCAGACGCTTTACCACTTGTGCCACCACTCCATCCCCAATTATATATAATTATAATAATAAATATATATTGTATACATAAGGCAATTTTTTAAATTTTTATTTTGATCATATTGGCTTACATATCTTTCACAGTCGTATTTTGGGTACATATTAACATTGAATCAGGGGAATTCCCACACCAAATTTGTCCTCCCCATCTCCGTTCCTTTCCTGCAACTCATATCCCCCACCATAACCTCCCTGGGCTGGTAGAAAAGGTGGTCTCCTTTTTGTCTAGCTTACTGTTAGTGATCATATATCTGTTTGGTACCCTCCCTTGTTTCCCCCTCTATTTGATTGGCAGAGCTAGATAATTCAAGTTATGTGGTTTTGTTTGAAGGAAAGAAAAGCAATAGAATGGGGTAAAAAAAAAAAGAAAAGAAAAATCAAAGAAGCTAAAAATGGACGGAATCCTTCTAGAGGCTTTCAACCTCAGTTTGAGAGAGGACAGGAAAAAGATATTTGAAGCACCACCACAATACAGAAAGAAATATCAAATTAAATATCCAGTGAGCACTACAGCAGTAGAGACAAGTACCACACAATAGTCTCGGTCCTGAAATCAAACCATGACAGAGTGCAAAAAGAAAGAGAAAGCTAAGATAAAATAAAATAAAATAGGGGCCCGGGAGATAGCATGGAGGTAAGGCCTTTGCCTTTCGTGCAGGAGGTTATCGGTTCGAATCCCTGTGCCCCATATGGTTCCCCGTGCCTGCCAGGGGCAATTTCTGAGCATGGAGCCAGGAGTAACCCCTGAGCACTGCCGGGTGTGACCCCAAAACCAAAAAAAAATAAAAAATAATAGTAATAATAATAATAATAATAAAATAAAATAAAATTAGAGACATCAACTTCAATATCTACACCAAAATAAAGAAGTCAAAAAAATCAATCAATAAATAAATATATATGTGAATAATATGATTATTTTGTGCGATTTTTTCTTTGTCCCCATAGGCACAATAACTATAGGGAATATTATAGAGGGAATTCCCTTGGCCTAGGAGATACAGGGTTTCTCCACCCCTGAAGTAAACTGTCATGGAATTAACTATAGACTCCTTGCATAATCACTTACTCTCCTCTCTGTGCTTTCGTGGTGTATGGAAGACTTCCGCTTCGTCATGTATGGTAAGCCAACTTCACTATCTACAGATTACTGGTTGCTACAACCAGGATTGGACAGTACGCATCCTGGGACCACCACCAACAACAACAACAAAAAGATCTAGCCTAGCTTTTGGTCTACGATCTGTTCAACAAATATGTCCAATTCCAGAGGTCTGACTGAGACAATAGCAACTGAACGGGTCTTCGAGAAACATAACGAAAGACTCTGTCCCAGGCTCCTTCCTAGGAGTAGCGTAATGACCAAGACCACCAACTACAAAAGATGGATTGAAACGACACTGAAGAAGCAGAACTGCTAGAACCACAAAGAAAGACTTCATCTTAAGCTCCATTCCTTGAGCTGTACAGACACCAAGATCTCTAGATACATTCAATTTTTATCAAAGTAAGTTCAAATTAGTTCATTTTAATAAGCATGTTATTAAAAATATAAACTTAGGTGGGTGCTATTCTTTATCTTTACAAACATCCTTAAAGGTGTAGCATATTTTGTATATAATCCTCATAATATCTTGCCACAATAAAAATTAAATTAATACCAGGCCAGAGCACATGGAAAATACAGGAAGGACCCTGGCTCAATTCCTGGCATTTTACACGGTCCCCTGAGCTTGCCAGGAGTGATTTCTGAGCACAGAGCCAGGAGTAACTTCTGGGTGCCACCAAGGTATGACCCAAGGAACAAAAATTAATTAATTAATCCCACTTGATTCTAAACTAAGTTGTGGGGTCATTAAGTGTATCAGATCATGGGACCTGAGAGACAGTACAGCAAGTAAGGCACTTGACTTGCACACTGCTGACCAGGTTCTATCCCTTTACCCCATTGCACCTGTCTAGACTTCAAGGCTAACTCATGACCTCAGAGCCAGGTACAAGCACAGCTTGTTGTAGACAATTGTAGATAAGACAAAATCTTATCAGGGCAGAAAGCCACTGTCAGCATTTTGCAAAAATACTAAATCTGTAAATCTTTTAGACATTTTTATCACTAGCGCACTTAAATATATCTTGTGCCTATATTAATCTATAATTGAACTGAAGATCAAAAATATCATGTTGCCTTGACATAGCTTATGCATCTATTTCCAACAAAAAGAGGCTAATGGTTGCAGCTTTCTGAGCCTGTTAACAAATTCTTGATTACGATTTAGAAGGTAATTGCATGATCTATCTCTTTGAGAAAATTGATGCTATTAAGAATATTTAAATTGATATAAACCCAAAGAACCAAAGATTTTTATATATCCATATTCCATGAAGTGGCTTGTCATTAATGTATTCCTCTTTCTTCTAATACAAGTTCCTTGGTCACTATGTGGTACCGTACCATTTGAATATCAACTTTCTGACTTTCTCTACTGTTTCTGTTGAGACAGTAATTGTAAGGTAATACTCAGCTATCAACTCAAAACAAAGAGTTTCCTTAACTTCTTTTTTCCCTAATCTCTTCTTTTGATCTGTAAAAGTCCAAAGGATAGTTGTTTTTTGTATCTGATTTGACCTTCCCCCTCCTGGTTCTGGGACTTGTTTTGAATAAAGAAAGGAGGCTTGTCTGGGGCTTGAGAAAGGCAGCTTATGGCATAGAGGGAGCACATGACAGAGAGACACCAAGAAGAGAACAGCAGGCTGACTGATTAATTTTCTGAAAGGCTAAATATTATTTCTCACCGCTACCCTCCTTCATCAGGTCTGTCCGCCTATGGGGCTTGAAATACGTTGCCTGGAGTAGTCTCAACCCACTCTTGGATATTTTTAGTTTCAGGTAATGACAATTTGATGAGCCAGAAATCTAGTCCTTGTCCTTTCTGTTCAAGTTAAAAGGCCAGATATTTATATAAGGTTCCCTTTACTCTGGTTTATATCGTAGTTAGCAAATTTAACAACTCTTGTCTGTCAGTAGCAAATACTCCGGTTGATTCTATTAAAGCTAATATTTGAGAACTATTGCTTCTTGCATTAGATAATGAAATGAAATAAAAAGTGAAACAAGAAATTTTATGAACTCTGAGGTCGGAGAGATAGTACAGCAGATAAGGTGGCTTAACTTACACATAGTGGACTCAATTTCTTTTTTGGTTTTGTTTGTTTTTTTGTTTTTTATTAATTAAAGCTAAAAATTGGGGCCAAAGAGATAGAACAGAGGTAGGGCATTTGCCTTGCATGCAGCGAATTCCGGCATTCCATATGGTCCCCTGAGCCTTCCAGGAGCAATTTCTAAGCACAGAGCCATGAGTAGCCCCTAAGCACTACTGGTGTGACCCAAAAACATAACAACAACAACAACAACAAAATTGAGCTTACATTTGTACTAAACAGTTTCGACCCATGCCAGTATATGGTTCTTGAGCACTGTCAGGAATAATTGCTGTGTGCAGACCAGGTATAGCCAGTAGCATGGTACTCAATAGATATGACCTTTCTGCTCCCACCCCCTCAAACAGAAAAAGAACTGAGACTTTATGAATTTTATAAAACAAACAATAACAACAACAAAAAAACCTGAGAAAAATCGGTGTTATGTGAATGAGTATAGAATTGAGCAAAAAGTTCTTGGGCTCTAATTTTCCCACTCTTGTGGATAATATAGACAAATACCCATTGCCCTAATAGCCTTTTCTTTTT
The DNA here is from genome assembly GCA_004027635.1 of Crocidura indochinensis. NCBI lineage: Eukaryota > Metazoa > Chordata > Mammalia > Eulipotyphla > Soricidae > Crocidura > Crocidura indochinensis. The sequence continues at coordinate 10,026 of PVKC010005474.1, read as the reverse complement.
CTTTTCTTTTGGTTTGGATTTTAAGGCCACACAGATATTGTTCCAGTTAAGCTCTGAGACCATATGGGATGTTGGGGATTGAACCCAGGTCTGTCCTGGGTCCTCTGTCTGCAAAACAAAAATGCCCTACTGCTGTGTGCTGTGCTATCACTCTGGCTCCTCTAATAGCCTTCTTAACTGGGAAGTGCTCAGCAAAGCTATCTTCAGAAAGACAGGAGTTTAAGATTTCTTTGGTTTCAAAATACAAGTGAATAGTTATATTCTATTAAAAAGAAATCCTTAGAGATATTGTTACAAATTTGTCTGACTGTGTATAATCTGTTTACAGAATGGGCAAAAATGAAATCAGGAGCATTTTTATTATTAAATTATTATTACTAAAATATTGAGGAATATCAATTTCATGAATCTGCTTTGCACAAGCCTCAGGCAGACTATGCAACTTGTGAATCATCCCAACATAATCGTATACAAGTAGCATAAAATTTTCTCAGTTTATGTTATACTTAGATAAAAATTTATATTTTGTAATGAAATTCACTGTAATCATTACTTATGATTTATCAACAACAAATTTACACAAAAATTGAGATACAAATATGGAAATATGGAAACACTAATGGTTACTTGAATTTTTATAGTACGTTAATACCGTACTTATTACACAATATATAGTTGTAAAAGACCTTATGAATATATCTCCAATGCAAATAAATTAATGTTAGTTATATATATTAAATATTTTATTTTTAACCATAACAATATAAAATAATTTTGCTCTAGCAAGAATATACTGTGTTTGGAAATATCAATATTAAGGATTTCAGTGCTTTTATTTAAATTGAATTGATGTTATTGAAAATTGATGCCTATAAATTTGAGTACCAATTACATTTATTATTCATAGTCACTTCTCTTGTTGAGGGTTGATTATTTACCCTACTATTTCACTTTACTTATAATAAGTCATTGTTTCTAAAAATACAGTTCTGTCATGGGGTTTCATTACTCTAGCATTATACTAAGAAAGCCTATGGTTTATCACTTGCAATGCTTTGAAATTCTGAATTATGACCTTTAAAATAAATCTACATAAATATTTTTCACCTTAATAGTGAGATTCAAAACTAATTGTTATAGGACATTAAAAATTTGAATGATTTAAATTACTCATACCTCAAAAGTATTTTAATTATAAAAACAACACTTAGGGAGTCAGAGTGACAGCATAGCGGTAAGGCATTTGCCTTGCATGTGGCCTGAGATTTGATTCCCCGCATCCCATATGGTCCCCCGAGCCTGTCAGTAGAGACTTCTGAACTCAGATCCAGGAGTAATCCCCTGAGCACCTCCAGGTGTGAGCCCCCCAAAACAAAACAAAACAAAAGCACTTGAATTTTATACTGTCAGTTAATGGAAAACAAAATTAAAAACAAATTCATGCATTAGAGAGAATACAGTGGTCAAGGTACTTGTTTTACATGTAGTTGACACAGGTTCATTGCTCAGAACTGCATGGAGTACCTAACCCAAACTCAACAGGAGAGATCTGAAACACTGAGCCAAATATAATCCATGAGCACTTTTAGGTGTGCCCCAAAACAAAACAAAAGAGCAAAAGCAAAACAAAACAACAACAAAAAAGATTGATTGCACAGTGAGTAGGGTATTGCCTTGCATGCAGCCATATTAGATGTTCAGCATCCAATATGGTTCCCCAAGTCTGACAGGAGTAATTTCTGAGGGTAGGCCTGAAATAACACCTAAAAGCTGCTATGTGTGACCCTCAAATAAGACAAAAATAAACAGAAAACAAACAAAACCAACAAAACAAATTTTAAAAATCATTTGACATAGATTTAGTTTGAAATTTTCAGAATTGAGAGAAAATATCAGAAATTTATGAAAAACATTGAGATAAATGGAAAGTGAAACATATTCTGCCTAAACTTTTCCAGTATGTCAAAAGCAGCATTGAATGGAAAATTCATAGCTGTCAAATGCCTACACACAAAAAAGAAGGTCTTAGAGTCAACAGGTTAACTACTACCTTTTTAGGAATAAGAAAAAGAGCCAAATAAATTGTGAGAAAAATAAGCAGTCGATAAAATGATGTCATAAAAATGATAGAAAATATATATAAATCATTGCTAGATATTTGTAAATATTAAAAAAAGACAAATCATTAGAGTAAGATAATACAACAAGTTAAAGCATAATAAACGTAAAGCCATGAGGCCAGAGAGATGACGTTAGAGGTAAGGTGTCTGCCTTGCAAGCACTAGCCTAGGACAGAACTGGTTTGATCCCCTGGCATCCCATATGGTTCTCCGGGGGCAATTTCTCAGCAAATAGCCAGGAGTAACCCCTGAGCATCAAATGGGTGTGGCCCAACACAAAACAAACAAGCAGAAAAAAATAGTAAAGCCATTATTACCAAACTATAGAAATTAGAAAATAGAACGAATACCATGAACACTTACATTTACAAAAATTCTATAATTAAAAAATGGCCACATTCTTAAAAATATAAATTTCTTACTGTCATCAGAATAAAAAATATAATCTTAGTAAGCTTATAACAATAAGAGAAAATACTGAATCATATTTAAAAATTTATCCTAAGAAAACCAAGTTGTATATCAATATCTTCAATGAGAGTTATACAAAACTTTTTAAATAATTGAAATCAATTAATTATAAAATAAATCATATAGATAGAATGAAATAACCCTGGCACATTTCAGTAGATACAGAAAAGGCAATTGAAGAAAATCAACATATTTCAGGATAAATAAACTTACACATTCTAAGAACTGAAAGTTTTTCATCTAAAAAAATAAGATTTGCATTTTTGTTAAATATAAACAGTTTTTACTGGGGCCAGAGTGCTAACACAGTGATAAGAGCATTTGCCTTGCACTCAACTGACTCAGGACGGATACAGGTTCAATCCCTAACATCCTATATTGTCCCCTTAGCCAGGAGTCATTTCTGAGCACAGAGCCTGGAGTAATCCCTGAGCAATGCTGGGTGTGGCCAAAAAAACCCACAAAAATTATTTAAACCATTGTATTTTAAATCCTTATCCATATTTGTGTTTTAGATATATAATGTTTCATGGTCATCTCACCCCCACTGTCAACCTCCCTCCATTATTTCCTCCAAATTCCGCCGGTTCCGAGAGTCTATGCCATGCCACCAACCCTTTACCAGCCTGCCATCATAACATGCCAATTTTAAATTTGGTGGTTAATACTTGGGACTCATGATTTCATTTTCTGACTCTGATTTTGGATACCCTGTACCCTGTCATTTCATTTGTGTCTTTCTCCTCCTCCACTCAATTTCTTTTCTTCTCCTTCCTATATCCTGGGTCCTACAATGCTCTCAGTAACCCCCATTTAAATCATTGCATTTGTTCATGCAGTTATTGTAAATACCACATCTAAGTGATATCATTATGTATTTATCCTTATTCTGACTGACTTCTTTTAACATAATATCTTCCAGTACTATCCATGTTGCAGCAAATTGCATGATCGCATCATTCCTTACAACTACGTATTAACTCTTTTCCTTTTTTTTTTTTTTTTTGGTTTAAATATACTGGACTTTATTTTTAACCTAGACATACTGTGACTGTTTCTAATGAAAATTTCTACCTATACCACCATATTCAAAATTACACTACCAAAGTATTTATAGAAAAAAAGGGATATATGTTGGAAAAATTGAGCAACTTCCATTTTCTAATGGGATAATTGCATAGAAATCATTTGTTTATAGCATACCTTATTTTTATAAATCATGAATGACATTATATCTATATTTATCATTTATTCAAAGTTCTTGGATATATAAGATTATGTTACAAAATTGTTTCTTTCTTAAATATGCATTTTATTTTTTTATTTGGTATCTGCACATTAGTCTTAGGTAGAGAGCTTAAATAAAAATATGTATCTATTTCTCTAGTATATAAATACTATCATCAAGAGATATGCTCTTATTCTTTGTATGTCATCTGGTGCACATATTGATGCAACAGATGTTCATGGGAAAATCACTGATTGAATTAATTCAGTTACATTTATCATAGAAAAATAGAGATATAAGGCATATGCAATGCAATATCATGATGAAACGTTTGAACAACCTGGTTTTGAAAATTAAAATTTTTGATACTATTACAACTATCTGCCATCAACTTAAAAATAAATCTAAGCATTGAATTACAAACAATGTTTAAAGTGTTATATTAAACAACTTGTTAACAAGAGGAATAAAAGCCAGTTATTCAATTACTGGTGTTCTAGACCTTGTAAAAGTATTTTCTGTAGTTAGGCAAAATATAAGTGATATCTGCATTTGCTTTTTTATTGCAAATGCCATCCACATTTTTGGCCATCTAAAAGCAGAAACAGTAACCATGATCACATAATAAATAAGATTTGTTAGGAAATGTACAATATATTTAATTTTTCCTTTGACATATATTAAAATTAATTTCTATATTTCCTCTATTAAGTTTTAAGTCAGTCATTGCTTTTGCCTTCCTCTCTTTTGCCCAGGGATACTCAAGCTGTTAAATGTTTCAGATTTCTGGTGAAGAGCCTATCTCTAGACACTTGAGAAAAAGAAATTAGAGAATTTGAAAAATATGAGATAGGATAATGAAACTATTTCATTTGAGAATATTAATGATAGTGAAATAGTGAAAGTAGAAGTACTGAATCAACCAGACATAATTGGGACTAATTTCTAGACTAGAATTATGAGAATGCTACTTTTGTATTTATAAAAGATTCATTGAAAAGCAAAAAAGAATGACAAAAATGTGTTTATATTCCAATTTTAAAACACTTAAAAGAACAATCAAAAATATATACCTAGTCTGAATAGTTAAATTCTTCTTGCCTTATCATTTATAAATATTTTATGAAATTTATAGCAAAACTTTTCTTTTTTTGGTTTTTCGGGCCACACCCATTTGATGCTCAGGGGTTACTCCTGGCTAAGTGCTCAGAAGTTGCCCCTGGCTTGGGGGGACCATGTGGGACTCTGGGGGATCAAACTGCGGTCCTACCTTGGCTAGCGCTTGCAAGGCAGACACCTTACCTCTAGCACCACCTCACAGACCTTGATTTATAGCAAAACTGTTAACATGCAATATTTCAATCCTACTCAGAAAATAAACTAGCTTATGGCAATGCTAATAATATAAACTATAGCATCAGTATAAATCTATTGTTCTTTGTGTCATAAAATATTTTCTAATTAAGTCATTAATTTTGATAAAATAATTCAAAGAGCAAAATACACTGTAAATGCCACACTGCAATGTGTTCTAAAAACTGGAAATTAGTTGGCATAATACCTAACAAAGGACAAAGTACTAGAACTTATGCATTAATTTATGTTTGTTCCAGGATACTAGGGATGTAGAATGTCTATTTAATTTTGAGATACTTGGGTTTGGAAATTAACATTTGAATATATAGTGTTAGTTTTGAATCTTACACTGTAATAACACAATGACCTCAATGAGAAATTTTCTTGTCAAATAATATAGCAGCTTTGAAGGGAAAATGGATTCCACAGAAAGTTAGTATTTTAGATGGTTAAGGACAAAGCATAAAGCCCAACCAAAGCACTCTGAAAAAAATAATCAAAAATGATGAGGGCACTGTGGATCACAAAATATTGTTCTTTAATTTTTAAATGAGCTTAAACATCTGTGAAAATTAAACCCAAGGGTCAATGATTTGTATGTCAGTATGTTACAAAAAGCAACATGCTTTGACATGCAAATTTCAGCTGTATGTCATTTCAACCCAGGTGACCTTGCAAACAACCTTCACACACACACTGGAAGCTGAATGATACCTCGCATATGGATCCATTCTTCCTTTCCTCTCCCCAATCAAGCTGACAGCAATTCTTAGTTCATTTTCTACAAGGACTGATAAAAGCTAAGCTAGTTCTGTACCTGTTATTAACCTCCCTGGTACTATTATTACTCGTTTTTTCCCTGTTGAGAGTAGCAGCTAAATGCAAAAGCTGATCTTTGCATATGGTGGGCTATTACCCCCAAAAAGAATTGTAAATGTCAACCTATTATTGGGTCATTAATGTCAGGTCATGATATTTCAGAATTTGATGTTTTTAACCTTTGCAGACATTAACTCATAACAATACACTTCTGAGAGAGTTTATTTATCCTTGGAAATAGTGGATGCATGTTCCAGAACTACTAGCCTAGAATATTAGGTACTGTATATAAGGCAAGGATTATTAAGTATAATTATGGTATTGCCTCCTGTGCTTAGTTTGACTCTTTATGTATCACTTTAGAAGAATCTAAAATTGTGTCTGAAAAAATATGAAGATGCTTAAAAAAAGAAAAATGAAAGGAAACAGAATTTTGAAAGAGTCAAGTTACTGTGAATATAAAATTTATAAGAATACTTTCTTATTTTACTTGATTTTTTATTATTGAAAGTCAAACATTTTCCAGCTACAGAAGTCAATAAAATATAAAGCACAATTCAAGAGACTGAAAAAAATCTATGATATAATTTGTATATGGAAATATCTGCACACAGCTGTGGGGGCTTGAATGGTATCCCCATGTTCTATAATCATTGAAGTTTCAAAGTATAAGAGAAAAGCATCGAATGGTATTATTATTGCTCACTCTGTCTTTTTGACACTAATTTGCTATAGTTTAAAAACAGTGTTTTGAAAATAAAGGGTGGGGAGTAAGAAAATGAAATAACCTAATCAGAAGGAAAAACATGAATTTAATGAGATGGGCTTATCCGGGATCTTGTATTCAAAGAAAGAGATCTTTTTCATGTTAGTCAAATGTCTAAAAGGTCATCCTCACTTCAACCTTTTAATAATTAATACTTGGTCACTTTGCAGCTTTTATTTCAGTGACCAATCTGGACTAGTATTGTTCCAGACTTTTGGCTAGAAGATGAGCTCAATGGTTTTAATTTTCTGTAACTACTCTTTATTGGTAGAGATGGGCCTATGATTTACTTCCAACCAATTGAATAGGAGCAAGATAATGAGACATGAGTTTTAGTACTATGTTACTTTAGAAAGTAATTTCCATCTTTTCCATCTTGCTGACAAAATTGTCATCACTTCACTTTGTTTGCACACTCTGATGAAGTGTTAGAATAATGTTGGAAAAAAATTTGGCTGCTGACTTCATCAAGAACCCAAGGGTAATTTCTGAGTATCAGAATTAAGTTGCAGAATCTTCCACCAATTATGTGAGCACGATATCTTATCCTTTCTCAATTAAGATAGCTTCAAGAGAGGTCTTACAATATAAAATCCAACTCAAATGAGCCTACATTCCTGACTCACAGAAACTGAGATAAATAAATGTGATTTTTACAGTTGCTGCCTCTGTGGTAATAGATCATCCAATAATCTGTAACTAATAAGCATAGGGATATGATAATGAATAAAGTCATTAATATTTACATTTCTCAGGAAAAATAAGCACTTCATAAATAAAAAGCATACTATTTTAAAGTAATTCAGAGCATCAAAACAGGATTCATAGAATGAGCAAAGGCTCTTTGACAAGTCACAGCTGAGACTGGAAGTATAAATCTAAGTGGGTATGAAGAGTATATTTTTGTACATTGAAAAGAAAAGAAGAGTGGGAGGGTTGTGTGCAAATACACAAATCGACAAGTCTGGGAAATTGGACAAAACCCCAAGAATAGTAAGAGTTGAATAAAGAACTGTCAGATTATATTATATAAGTCAGCATGACTCCTATTTCCCACAAAAATTCAAGGGAAAGATTCTATAGACAAGACAAAAATCATAGAGACAAGATGCTATAGCCCTTCAAAAGATAATATTCAAAAGAAGGATGTGAGTCAATAAACTTGCTTAAATTACTATTTTTTCTAAGATAAAATGTAACTTTCTACAAACAAAATATGTGGCCAAAGATTAATTAATGATGGGATAGGTGAGAATTATTATTTAACAAGAGAACCAGTAAGTAAAAAATGGATACTAGTCAGAATTTTTCTTAGAGATTTATATTCTCAATTGAAAATGGTTATTGGCATTGGTGAGACTGGACTATTACTTTGTTATCAGTTTTCCATTTGTCTATTTTCTATAGTTGTAGAAGAGTTTGGTCAATTTATTACACACCTTAATATAACCCCATATATGACAAGGACATTCCAGGAGACACAGACTGTGGTCAACTACCTGACCACAATAATTACTTTGTTCTTTATCTGTAAGCAGAAAGGTGATTTTTCTTATTATAACTATACATTATAGGACACTTTTCTCTCCAGCCCCCTTTTACTCCATCCGCAGAAACCTGGATACACATTCTTTTGCAGTGTGCAAGGGTCATTCTCTAGATAAACCATATCTGGCACATAAAACATACCTCCATAAAATCAAGAGGATAGAAATTTTTCAGGTTACCTTCGCTGACCACAAGAGTCTAAAATTAGATGTGAATTACAATGGGACAGAGAAGAAAAACTTTAATAACTGGTAATTAAACAGCCTACTATTGAACAACCAGTGGGTCTGAGATAAAATTAAAGAGAAAATCAAAACTTTCCTGGAAATAAATGACAATGAAGACACAAACGGTCAGAATCTATGGGACACAGAGAAAGCAACACTGAGAGGAAATTTATAGCTTTACAAACACACAAGCTACCTGAATAGCTTATGATGCAGCTTATAAAATTAGAAAATGATCAACAAAAGGAACCAAAAATAGGGAGATGAAAGGAAATAACAAAACTTAGAGCAGAAATCAATGAAGTGGAAACACAAAAAACAATCCATTCACAATAGTGCCACACACTCAAATATCTCAGAATCAACTTGACTAAAAATGTGATGGACCTATACAAAGAAAACTATAAACATCTGCTCCAAGAAATAAGAGAGGACATGCAAAAATTGAAACATATACCCTGCTCATGGATTGGCAGGATTAATATAATTAAAATGGCAATACTTCCCAAAGCATTGTACAAATTTAATGCGACCCCTCTAAAGATACCCGTGACATTCTAATATTTTTTTCTGGTGTTGATTCTAGGCCAGGGGTCTCAAACTCGCGGCTCATGGGCTGCAAACGGCCCTGCGTACAACATTTTGTAGCCCTGCCCAGGAGGAATCTTTTTTTTGTTTTGTTTTAGTTGTTTGGGTCACACCCCCAATATTCAAGGCTTACTACTGACCTTGCATTTAAGGATCACCCGACTTTGCCTCCTGTGGCTCCCAGGGAAATTGAGTTTGAGACCCCTGATAGGCAAATAAAAAATATCAAAGGGATCTATATAGGAAAGGAAGAAGTCAAACTCCCACTGTTTGAAAATGACATGATTCTCTACTTAGAAAACCCTAAAAACTCTACCAAAGAACTTCTAGAAACAATTGATTCATATAGCAATGTGGCAGGCTATAAAATTAACACACATAAATTAATGGCCTTTTTATACACCAATAATGATAGGGAAGAAATGGACATTAAGAAAACAACCCCATTCACATTAGTGCCACACAAACTCAAATATCTTGTAGTCAACTTGACTAAAATCGTGAAGGACCTATAAAAAGAAAACCACAAAACCCTGCTCCAATTAATAGAGAGAACATGAGAAAATGGAAACACATAACCTGCTCATGGATTGGCAGGATTATCATCATTAAAATGGCAATACTCCCCAAAATCTTGTACAGATTTAATGTAATCCCTCTAAAGATATCCATGACATTCTTCAAAGAAGTGAATCAAACAAATTTAAAACTCATTTAGAATAAACACCTTTGAATAGCTAAAGCAATTCTTGGTAAAAGGAAAATGGGAGGCATTACTCTCCTCAATCTAAACTATATTACCAAGAAATATAAAAAATATATATTTTATATATTTTATATAAAAAGCAATATAACAAAAATCTTCATTCATATTGGAAAAGGACAGATCCTCAGATCAGTGGA
>PVKC010005473.1:0-33121 GCA_004027635.1 Crocidura indochinensis | reverse complement strand
AAAAAAAATGACTTTTATTTTTCTTAAAACCCATAGATGAGTGAGACTACTCTGCATCTTTCTCTCTCCCTTTGACTTATTTCTCTCAGCATGATATATTCCATGTACATCCATGTATAGGAACATTTCATGACTTCATCTCTCCTGATGGCGGCATAATATTCCATTGTGTATATGTACCACAGTTTCTTTAGCCATCATCTGTTGAAGGGCGACATATCCTTTTTCAGTTGATTGTCTTTAATCTCATATTTTTGGTCAAATTACTGTGACAAGGACTTCCAATACTATGTTGAAAATAGTTATGACAGGAACCTTGTCCAATGCCTGATTTTAGCAGCTAGTTAAGTTTGTTTTTTGCTATTGAGCATGATTTTAAAAGCATGGCTTTAACAATTTTGAGAAAAATTCATTTGATCCTTTTTTTTATTTGTTTTGGTTTTAGGATCACACTCAGTGATGCTCAGGGGTTACTTCTGGCTATGCTCTCAGAAATCACTCCTGACTTGGGGGGACCATATGGGATGCTGGGGTCAGTCCTAGGTTAGCACAGGCAACGCAGACACCTTACCACTTATGTCACCACTCCAGCTCCTTAATCCTCTTTTTATTAAGGATTATTTTTATTATGAATGGTTGTTGAAGCTTGTTAGATACTTTCTCCACATTTATGAGGGGTAGCTTTTTTTTCTATTAATTTTATGCCTAGTTGATCTCTCCAGCAATGAGAGAAAAATTAAAAATTTTCACTATTGTTAAATTATTGTCAGTAACTTTTTTCAGACCTATTGTCAGGAGTCCAGAGTGACATTACAGCTGTAGAGCATTTGCCTTACATGCGGCTGACCTGAGACAAACCTTGGTTCTATTGCCAGTATTCCATATGATTCCCTGAGCCTGCCAGGAGTGATTTCTGAAGGCAGAGCCAGGAGTAACCCCTGAGCACTGCCAGATGTGGCCCCAAAACCAAACCAAAAAAAAAAATCAAATCTGTTGTCAGTTCCTTTAGATATCTTAATGGCACATCATTAGATGAATATGTATTAAAAATATGTTTCACTTTATTTTTTTATTAAGTAATTTCCTGTCCCTTACAGCAATTACAAATTTTAAACTTATGTAATTTATAATTAATTTAATTTCAATCAAATAATTAATGATACTTAATTTTATATAATTTATATTAATTAATTTATATAATCATAGAGTATGGCTACCATACCCTCTATCTTTGAGCTTGTTTACCCTTGTCCTTCAGATGTGTTTCTTATAGGCAGCTGAAAGCTGGCTTCAGTTTTCTGATTCATCCAACTCTCTTGATTGGTGGGTTCAAACTATTGACATTAACTGAAAACTGAGACGCCATCATTTTATAGAAATTATGAGTGTTTGGAGCATTTTTCATATTTTTCAAGAAAATCCTTTAATATACTTCATGTAAAATTTCTCTTAAGATTATGTGCTTGTCCATTGTCATCTCTATTGTCTCTGGATATTTTTACCATATTGTCTTTATTTTTTCTTAAATCTCATAGATGAATGAGTGTTCTCTTTGTCTAACCCATTTTACTCCCCATAATAATCTCCATGTCCATCTATGTATAAGAAAATTTCATGACTTCACTTTTTCTCATGGCTGCATAGTATTCCATTGAGTAAATATACCACAGTTTCTTTAGTCACTCATCTGCTGTCAAGTAACTGGGTTGTTTCCAGATTCTGGCTATTGTAAATAGTGCTTCAATGAATATAGGAGTGCAGAGGACATTTTTATATTGTGTTTAGATCTAGCAATACCACTCTTAATGATATACCTTAGAAACACAATTGGGGCCCAGGAGATAGCAGGGGCCCGGGAGATAGCATGGGGGTAAGGCATTTGCCTTTCATGCAGATGGTCATCGGTTCGAATCCCAGTGCCCCATATGGTCCCCCGTGACTGCCAGGAGCAATTTCTGAGCATGGAGCCAGGAGTAACCCCTGAGCACTGCCGGGTGTGACCCAAAAACCAAAAAAAAAAAAAGAAACACAAAAACACAATACAAAAATGTCCTTTCTCTTCTGATTTATAGGGTCTCACTTGGTAGATATGTTGTGACTCTTATGGAGCTCCTTTTTATATAAGTTCCTTCTTTTATTTTTCAGCTATCAGTATTCTATTTCTGTCCTTGGCTTTTGTCATTTTCATTAGAATGGCTTTGGCATTTTTCTGTTTTAGTTTCTTTTTGCTAGAAACCATAAAAGCTTCTTGAGTCTGGGTGCAGATGCTTCTTAAGTCAACAAAATTCCTACTTAGGACTTCTTTGACTTGTAACTCTCCATTGACCTCACTTTTCTATTCCTCAGGACTCCAGTGATTCTTACATTGTTGCTCTTGAACCTGTCCCAAAATTCTTGGTATGCTGATTTTTCTTCAGACTTTTTTGCATCTTCTGTTGTTTTCTGGTAATTTACTTTGTTACATCATAGATGTCACGGATTTGCTCTTCAGCTGCTGTAACTCGAGTCTGCCACAGTTGTTGTTTTTCTTTGTATTTGGTTTCCAACTTCCTCATTTCTTGATTATAATATTTTTATTTCTCTGTTGTATTAATTATAATGTCCTAGGTTGGGTAAGGCCTTTCTTGGCACAGTGCCTATACCCCCGTGGCCAGCAGGTCTGAAGGTTGCAGGATAATGGTGTAGAAATAATCACGAAGAGTCAGGGAAGTCTCATCAGAGTCAGCTCAGTTTATTCCAAGGCCCTATCTGCCATGTCCATTTCCTTACATGACTTCTATGCTAATAAGCCTTTTCCCAGCAGCTTCTTGTCTGCTCCTCCTCTTCACTTTGCCTCTACTTCCCCCTCTTTTCCACCCAGCCAAACTATTATTCTTTATTCAAGATACCCCACCAGGGGGCTGGAGCATGTGGTAGGCATGTGGCTGATCCGTGTCGAACCTCAGTTTGATCCCTAGTGTCCCATATGGTCCCTCAAGCCAGGAGCGATTTCTGAGCACATAGCCAGGAAACCCATGAGTGTCACCAGGTGTGGTCCAAAAACCAAAAAAAAAAAAAAAAAATATTCCCCTGTCTATCTCAGGTGTGGCGGGTCTGACCATCCAGATGATATTAACATTTCAATGGAAAATTTAAGGCACTGGGGGAAGGAATACCTCACATTTCTTCCTGTGTATTAAAAAACAAAAACAAAAGAAAATGAGAAAGCTTTTGTTTTTCTGTTTTTTTTTTAAACCAAAGGTAGGAAGTCTAATATTATAACTGAAAGCATCAAAGTTTAAATTGTACACAATTCCTCTAAAAACAATCAGTCTTTTCCATATCTTATTCATATTGCAATTTTTCCCTAGACGTCTCTGATAATAAACATTAGAACTTTTCTGCAGATAATGCAGTTTGAAATTAGGCTGCTAAATAAGACCCCAATAAAACATCATAGCAATTGGGAAACATTCACGATGATAGCTGAGTACCTTTAAAACTGTAACATGCATTTCCTCAGAACTGTGCACATTAATTGTGAACCACGAAAGTTAAATACAAAATTTTCTGTTTGCAGTGGAACTTAGAACAAAACAGTAAGAACCATATAGATATAATACATTTTTAACTAGCAAGACAATGACCGATGCAGATAGGGTTTAAAAAAATTTAACCTGAACCAAAGTTAAGATGCAGGATGTTGGGGTTGGAGCAATAGCACAGTGGTAGAGCATTTACCTTGCATATGCTAACCTAGGATGGACTGTGGTTCAATCCCCTGGTTTTTCATATGGTCTCTGAACCAGGAGAGATTTCTGAGCACATAGCCAGGGGTAACCTGAGCATCACTAGGGTGGCCCCAAAAAACAATTCAAAAGAAACACACACACACACACACACACACACACACACACACACACACACACACACACACAAATGATGCAGGAGGTTTTGAAAATCAGCATCTTTGTTGAGCTTTGCTGGTATTGGATCCTCCATCTTCTTTTTCTCCATCATAATGATTTCCAGAGCCAGTTAACTTGAGGTGATTCCCTAGGGTGAGCAGGCTGACCATGTGGCTTTAGCTCCACAGCCTATGGCTGGAACTTCCTGGGCTGGGGCCACCGCTACCTTTTATGACAGCTTGTGCTGGACCACAGTGCCTGTGGTCGCTTCTGCCTACAGGAAGTGCTCCTGCTGCAGCTTGCTGAGAAAGTGAGCATCTTGGAGCTCACAGTTCTGCCGCTGCTGCCATATGTCTGGGAGCTTAGAGCAGCTGATCTCTTCTGGGCCTGAATCTGGGTTGGGGCTGCAGTTCCCCTTCCAATGGAGCTCTTTCTGGCCTTTTTTCAATCAGTGGCCTCTACAAGATTAAAGGACCTAGGTTCTTGGAAAAGGCACCTTTGGTAGAAGAAAGATTGGGTGCCTAGGCCTCCGGGGGGGGGGGGTGTGTGCTCCAAGTTTTCAGCTCTTCCCCCTTCACTGTCCACTCTCCTGCCTAAAGGGGTCTGCCATGTTCAGATTAGGCACCACATACTCCAGTACTCTGGGCTTTCCATTTTTAGTCCAATTTAAAAAGGCTGTGAATAACCACCATAGGGTCAAAGCACTTGTTGCAGACTTCTTGGGTCCTCAGGTTCTGTCCCCATGCTGGCCACCAGTTGTTGTATAAATACAAAATATAAAGTTCTATGTTGGGTGAGACCTTTCTCTGTACAGCTCCTGTAGCCCCTTGGCCAATGGGTTTGAAGGTTGCAGGAAAATGGCATAGAAATAATCACTAGCAGTCAGTTGAAGTTTCATTGGTGTCAGCTCAGTTTATTCCAAGGCCCTATCTACGATGTCAAAATAAATCCACCATTTCAATAGGAACTTTAGGGCATTGAGGGAAGAAATACCTCACATTTCCTCACTCATATTTTTTATATTTTAATAACTTCTGAACTATTGTTTCTTTATGCTCTATTAATCACCTCCACTATAGTGTACCTAAACTGCTTGAGAGTTTTATGATTGTTGGTGGTACAACTTTTCAGACTACTCTCTGCAGCCATTGAGCTTTGTGGGCTTCTTTGCTTTGAGGACTATGGCTGGTTTTGTAGTTCCAAGTGCCTATCACTGCCCTTCACACACAGTTTTTTTCTCTTTTCAGTTCTTTGTTTGTCTTTCTGGTATCCAGGTAACCTTGGAAATTTTGTTCTTAGGAGGGGAAGATACTCCCTTTTGTTGGTATTGTCACATGAAGTTGAACTCAGATTTGACCTAGTGTGATTTCAAACAAATTGCTTACCTCTCTTGATTATCTTTTTTATTGTAATACAGTAACATATATCCGTAAAAATATATATGTGGCCCTTATGAATAACTACATAGGGTGCAAGACTGCTTTATCACAGGGTTGATGAGAGTAAGTGTGAGGGTATGATGGCAGAAGTCATTCTAAATGTTACTAAACTTTTTATGATCACAATTTGTCATTGAAAACCTTTCTTGTACAATTTTAATTCTATTTGGAATTTCTCTTAAGTAGGATCTATGATCATATGTGTAATATATATCATCTAATACCTTGTTGCATAGGTTTATCAACCAGAGACTCAATAAACATGGTTTTTGAATTTCTCTTATGTACCAGGCACAATGCATGGTTGAATAAAACTGAAGGAACTCACAGCTAAGTGGGGATAGTAGTGTAAATGATGCTGCAATTTACTGTGATGGGCTCTCTATGAATATGAAAAATATTGACTAAGTAGGGTAGGGTAGCTATGGTTGCCTTACAGAGGGGCCTGCATGCATTCTGACTTGAGTGTGGCTAGGAGATGCTGCAAATCTCATAGTTTGGAGGATAGACTATTAACAGTGCCCATATAGCTTTGTTATGATTTATTGTATATTTTATAGGAATAATAATGTTGCTTATATAAATTTAGAAGCTTCAGGAAATGTAGCAATTTGGTGCTAGTTTCAGATCAACATTATTTCCAGAATATATTTTTCCTTTGGAATACTTGACTGACAAAATACTACTAAAGTGATTTGTAGTAGTTAGGATTAGAAAAAAACCTTTGATCTCTGCTACTAAACCAAGCCAAACTTAGCTCAAGGAACCAATACATTAACATTACAGATTTGTTGGGATGTCCTTTGTAAATAAATGGCTTGCTTACGTCAGAAAAAAGATCATGTGTACATGGAATAATTCTTTCTAGTTAGTATTTATTGATGGCTGCCATAAGCAAGCAGTGGAGAGATACATGGTTAAAACTTCCCTTTATCATATATTCAGAATAAAACACATACTTACATCATAGCATATCAGAAACATTTTTAAAATCACAGTTCTTTTCTCTTTGTTCTCTCTCTCCTCCCATTCTCTCTCTTTCTCTCTCTCTCTGTCTCTCTCTCTCTGTCTCTCTCTTTCACCACCACAGTGGGCTTTGCATTCAAGAATCACTCTTGGCAGTAAAAAGGGGACATATGGGATGCCAGGGATCAAATGAGAGTTAGCAGTATGTGAGGCAAATACCAGCTCTATTGTTGCTCTGGCCCTAGAGTTCTTCCCTTTATTAATTTTTATCTAATACTATATCAATAATGTATGATGGTAACTCATACAAAAATCTCTTTGGTAACTTATCTAGTAATTTTATGTTGAGATGCAATTTATGCATCTAAAGCTTATGCATCTTTTTTCTTAGCTTCTTTTTGAAGGCTCCCCAATTTTAATGTATCCACAATTAGGCAGGTTGGTTTTTGTTTTTTGAAATACATTTTTAATTCTTAAAATGTATTTTTATTATGTTGGGGTTTTTCTTATATCTTATCTTCCACATAATGATATTTATAAAAATTCTGCAAGGAGTATTATTTTAACATGCAGAGTAATTTCTGTATCCATATGTGAAAATTGATGATTCTGGATTTTTTCTAAGGATGAATTTAATTATATTCTAGCACAACAACTTCTCTGGGGATACTCAGGTATGAAAACTCTAAATGTTGTGTTCATTTGTAGCCTGGTGTTTTTGTTCACTTGGTTTCTTGAATCCTAGTTTTATTCAATATACAGTAGTAGTTAGAAATTTATGTAAACAATTTGTTGTGGCAATAACTATTAAAGGAGAGAGGAAACTACTAGCACAGTAATCTAGATGGCTGTTATAAATACCACAATAAAACCATGTTTAAATAATTTGGAAACATTCATTTCATAGAACATTTAGTATTTCAGGTGGAGGGATTATCCTTAGAAAATGAATTAAGATTTGTTTTATGGAAATGATAATTTTTCTGTCGAAGGGATCTCCTACATGCTTCCCTGGAGCTTGGTAACCTCTTATGCTATGTGGATCTGAAGGTGCTGCAGTGTTGGATGCTGCAAAATTCACATGAGCAGTGTTTAGGGACCTTCTTAAGGTCCTATAAGGGCTATACCTTATCTTTTTTTTGTCCCCCAAGTCACAATACAGACCAGGCAAAGGGCCTGGGTTGAGGTGTATATGGGATGCATTTACTGTACCTCCTCTTTCTATACAGTCAGTGTAAAGAACACAGCCTGTGGTTAAGAATTGAGAGGCCTTATAAGGCTATACCTTATCTTGCTGTGTGTCAATCATGCTTCAAATATGGGGCCTCATTACACACAAGACATGTGTGTTTTTTTGGAGGGTTTTTTTGGAGTCATTACAGTTCCAGAAGCAGGCTATTCTTACACAAAAATTAATTTAAAAACTCAAGCTTTTTTTCTATAAAAATCAGTGTTTTATATATTTTTAATGTGTCAAACACGAAATCAATACTTGGATGTAAATCACCTTCAGAGTGTCATGAAAACCTCATGGTTTTCATTAGGGTCATAAAATACCAAAATTCTGCACTGACTCCAGTTGCACTAACCCCAGAATTTTGAGAGAATTTCATCAGGTGGTTAATGATGGCACTGAGGATGAGAGTTTTTGCTAAAGTACCATTGGAATAAATGATAATATCCATTTCCTTCCAATGTTGGACATACTTTTTCAACTTAATATTAAACACAAATATAACAAATATCAACAATATAAAACAGTCTGAATCATGATTTATTGCTACTGGTTTAGTGACCGCTTTCAGAGCAGAAACTAATCTTAGAAGATTTCTTTCTCTTTGTTCAGGCCTCAGTCAATGGTGCTCAGGTATTACTCCTGGCTCTGTACTCTAGAATTACTCCTGCAAAGTTCAGGACCTTGTGCAAACCTTACCCATTATATTATTGCTCTGGCCCCAGAACTTTTATTTCTAACTAATTATTTGATAGTACTTTAGATAAGCTCTTTATATTTCACAGTAGAATTAATCTTTTATTTTGTTGGGTGGGGCAAGTGGTACTCAGGAGGTTAGGTGGCCCCATCTGTGAATATCAGCCACTTGGATAAGGATCTAAGATTGTGCTGCAGTTCATGTGCATGGCTGGGAAGGGGCCACCTGGAACCACCTAGCAGTGCTGGGGGGCACCAGGGGAGCACCTAGTGTTATTAAAATATGAGGTGGTGCCTGGAACAGAACTCAGGATGGTCTCTAGTATGAACTGCTGAACTATCTCCTGGCCCCTATTTAATCTCTTGACATTGCTAGTCATTTTAAAGGTGAGGTAACACAGACACAAAAGCTAGATAAATTATTTTGCAGATCTTGTTAGTGGTGCTTTACAAATCAATGACTTTCTAACCCAGGACATAAAGATTGTGGTTTGAATTAACATGTATTGATTAGGTCTAAAAGCTAAAGCATTCAGTCCAAAATAAACAGAAATTAGATAGATCAGTTTACATAATTAGAAATGTGTCTTATTGCATTTTCTCTCTCCTTTTTTTGTTATTTTTTTCAGTTGAGCATGAATTAGTTGCATGTTGTATGTGTTATGTGCTTTGTTGGTGTTAATTTTGCATTTTATTATTGGATATTTTTTTTAAAGTTTAGTATGTGTGTCGTAAATTGTCAAGTTATTTATAGAAGGGATATCAGATAGTATTATCTACAAAGTGCATGTCTTAGAAATTATTTACATGGTAGTTATTATGAAATACCTTTTGTGGTATATTTAATTTTGTTTTCTAAGTGTGGATTTTTGATATTTAACTCATGTGTATCTTTGCTATTATATCTTTTGTCTTATACTTTTTTTTGAATATTCTATTATAATTAATTCTACTTAGTACTTTTTAAAGAATATTTTTAAAGTAATAACAAAATTATAGTTAAATGAGATTCATTGATTAATGAGTTGTACCATGTAGGCTACTAATAATACCTTAAATTACATGATGTAAAATAAATATTATAATTTAGATCTTGATATCTTTCAAAAGTTATAAAAGTGTGTTCTGTTCTCGCTTAAATTTTCATAAAAGTAATTTAGAAGATATCCATTATAAACTGCAAGATAATTTTTGTGGGAAAAGGTAAATTCAGTTTTTTTTATATACAACAATGTAAAAGAGTTTTCAGTAGCTAAAAACTGACAACATTTCAGGAGATGTGTCATATAAATTTCTTCCAAATCAGTGTTTTATAATATATACTTATATACATTGGGCTAAAATGGAATATTATTCTACAAGGTTAAATTTGATGTGCATTTTTATTTCTTTATATGTTAAGTATATACCTGCGATACAGAGTGCTGTTTTTTTTTTCCACTCTGTTCTTACTGGTATTGTACATATTCTGAAGCAGGGAATATACTTAGAGCTAAAACATTTTGTTTGTTTGTTTGTTTGTTTTGGGGGGAAGCCATACATATACTATGGTACTCTTGGCTTACTTCTGGCTCTGTGACCTGGTGGGCTCAAGAGAGACTATATGGAGTACCAGGGATTGAACCCCTTTTGGCATTGCAAAGCAAGCATGATACCCACTGTACTTTCTTTCTGGCTCCTAAAGATAAAATATTTTCTAAGCCAGTAGTTAAAAATCAGCAAAAGCCTTTTCCTTAGATGGATATGTGTCAATCTCTTGGTTTGTGAAAAGGTGGCATGCCTGCTTTGTAGCAGTATCCTGTGTGCCTACTTTTATACAAAGCAGAAAATTTGCAGAAAATGTTTTGCCAAACCAGTGGAAAAATGTTAAAGTTGCTTGAGAATTAGCATAATAATATGCCTTGGGCATATACTTTAGAACTCGAACCATGCTATTAATTTTTGCAAATGAGAAACTTTTAGTCCCAGAAAGACTGCGGCATCTGACTATATCTCCAGTTAGTAGTTCAAAGGCAATCATATAGATGTCTACTGTTTTAGCTGCAGAAGAATTCTTACTGCTGTGATGATTTTCTCTGTCCTAGCAGCCTCATGGTACTTGAAAACATGAAGTAACACAGTGTAGTTAGAGGAAATTTGTATTGATAAGTTTTTCTGTAATCTAATAAGCATCTTAAATAAAGTGGTGCTTATATAAGTTTTATTCATGTTTTCTTTGCTATTAGGAACATGTAAGTAGAAAGATTTTTCATGTTAATTACATTTGTATATATTTACCAGATAATTCAAGACATATTTAAATTATTTTGTACATTTAAGCACTTCCCAGAAAAATAATTTTTTCTAAAGGCTGCTATAACTATTTGTTAGAACATTTATGAATATATAGAAATGATCTTAACCCATTTATATTGAACTTTTACATTTTAGTATAAAATTAAATTATTTAATGTCTGTGAACATGTGAGTTATACTAGAACCAACATGTATTTACAGCATTTGTGTATATGATTTACAGGGAGACCATGTACTCAGCTGCAGCTTCTAAATCCAGAACGATTTGCACGTCTTATCAGAGAAGTAATGAATATGTTCTGGCCTGGCAGAGACTTGATCATTCAGTGGTATCCACTTGATAAAAGCAAAAACCATCCATCTGTTTCATGGCTTAAAATGGTTTGGAAGACTCTCTATATACATTTTTCTGAGGATTTGACTTTATTTGATGAGATGCCACTTATCCCCCGAACTACACTAGAAGAAGGTCAGAAATGTGTGGAGCTCATTAGACTCCGGACTCCATCATTAGTCATTTTAGATGATGAATCCGAAGCTCAGCTTCCAGAATTTATAGCAGACATTGTACAAAAACTTGGAGGGATTGTCCTTAAAAATTTAGATGCCTCCATTCAACACCCACTCATTAAAAAATATCTTCATTCGCCATTGCCAGCTGCTCTTTTGCAGATAATGGAGAAGATGCCATTGCAGAAACTGTGCAACCAAATAGCTTCTCTACTTCCAACACACAAAGATGCATTGAGGAAATTCTTAGCAAGTTTATCTGATAGCAGTGAAAGGGAGAAAAGAATAATTCAGGAATTAACAATATTTAAGCGCATTAACAATCCAGCTGGTCAGGGAGTTTCCTCTTACACAAAACTGAAAGGTTGTAAAGTCTTGCACCATACTGCCAAACTTCCATCAGATCTGAGACTCTCTATTTCAGTAATAGATAGTAGTGACGAAGCTACTATTCGTTTGGCAAACATGTTGAAAGTAGAGAAGTTAAAGACCACTAGTTGCTTGAAGCTTGTACTGAAAGATATTGAAAATGGATTTTATTCACATGAAGAAATAACATGTCTTATGTTATGGATTCTTGAGAACCTCTCTTCTCTTAAAAATGAGAATCCAAATGTGCTTGATTGGTTAATGCCATTAAAGTTCATTCAGATTTCACAAGAACAGATGGTATCAGCTAGTGAGCTCTTTGATCCTGATGTAGAAATTTTAAAAGATCTTTTTTATAATGAAGAAGACACTTGTTTCCCACCCTCAGGTTTTATGTCACCAGATATTCTTCACTCTTTAAGACAGATTGGTTTAAAAAACGAAGCTAGTCTGAAAGAAAAAGATATTGTGCAAGTGGCAAAAAGAATTGAAGCCTTATATATCAATTCCTGTCCAAATCAGAATGTTCTGAAGAAAGCTAAAACACTTTTATTGGTTTTAAATAAGAATCATACACTCTTACAGTCTTCTGAAGGCAAGATGACACTAAAGAAGATAAAATGGGTTCTTCCTTGCAAAGAAAGGCCCCCAAATTACCCAGGCTCTTTAGTCTGGAAAGGAGATCTCTGTAATCTTTGTGCACCACCAGAAATGTGTGACGTAGCCCATGCAATCCTAGTGGGCTCATCTCTCCCTCTTGTTGAAAGTATCCATACCAATTTAGAAAAAACATTAGGTATTTTCACAAAACCTAGTATCAACGCTGTCCTGAAACACTTTAAAATTGTTGTTGATTGGTATACTTCAAAAACATTTAGTGATGAAGACTACTATCAGTTCCAGCATATTTTGCTTGAAATTTATGGATTTATGCATGATCACTTAAATGAAGGGAAGGATGTTTTCAGAGCCTTAAAATTTCCATGGGTTTGGACTGGCAAAAAATTTTGTCCTCTTAATCAAGCTGTGATAAAACCTTTCCATGATCTTGATCTTCAGCCTTATTTGCACAGTGTGCCCAAAACTATGGCAAAATTCCACCAACTATTTAAGTCTTGTGGCTCAATAGAGGAACTGACATCAGATCACATTTCTATGGTCATTCAGAAGATATACCTTAAAAGTGACCAAGAGCTAAGTGAACAAGAAAGTAAACAAAATCTTCATCTTATGTTGAATATTATCAGATGGCTGTATAGTAATCAGATTCCAGCAAGCCCTAACACACCAGTTCCTATACATCATAGCAAAAATTTGTCTAAACTCATTATGAAACCAATTCATGAATGCTGTTACTGTGACATAAAAGTTGATGACCTTAATGACTTACTAGAAGATTCAGTGGAACCAATCATTTTGGTTCATGAGGATATACCTATGAAAACAGCAGAATGGCTGAAAGTTCCATGTCTCAGTACAAGATTAATTAATCCAGAAAATATGGGATTTGAACAGTCAGGACAAAGGGAACCACTAACTGTGAGAATAAAAAATATTCTGGAAGAATACCCTTCAGTGTCAGATATTTTTAAAGAATTACTTCAGAATGCTGATGATGCAAATGCAACAGAGTGTAGTTTCATGATTGATATGAGAAGAAATATGGACATTAGAGAGAATCTTCTAGACCCAGGAATGGCAGCTTGTCATGGACCTGCTTTGTGGTCATTCAATAATTCTGAATTTTCAGATTCAGACTTTTTGAATATAACTAGGTTAGGAGAATCTCTAAAAAGGGTAGAAGTTGATAAAGTTGGAAAATTTGGCCTTGGATTTAATTCTGTATATCATATCACTGACATTCCCATCATTATGAGTCGAGAATTTATGATAATGTTTGATCCAAACATAAATCATATTAGTAAACACATTAAAGATAAATCTAATCCTGGAATCAAAATTAACTGGAGTAAACAACAGAAAAGACTCAGGAAATTTCCTAATCAGTTCAAACCATTTATAGATGTATTTGGCTGTCAGCTGCCTTTGACAGTAGAAGCACCCTATAGTTACAATGGAACTCTTTTTAGACTGTCTTTTAGAACACAGCAGGAAGCAAAAGTGAGTGAAGTTAGTAGTACTTGCTATAATACGGCAGATATTTATTCTCTTGTAGATGAATTTAGTCTGTGCGGACATAGGCTTATCATTTTTACTCAAAGTGTGAACTCAATGTATTTGAAGTACTTGAAAATCGAGGAAACTAATCCCAATTTAGCACAAGACACAATCATAATTAAAAAAAAATCTTGCACTTCCAAAGTACTGAATGCACCTGCATTAAGTGTTTTAAAAGAAGCTGCTAAACTCATGAAGACTTGCAATGGCAGTAGTAAAAAGCTTCCCACAGATGCACCAAAGTCATGTAGCATTCTTCAGATCACAGTTGAAGAATTTCACCATGTGTTCAGAAGAATTGCTGATTTACAGTCACCGCTTTTTAGAGGCCCAGATGATGACCCAGCTGCTCTCTTTGAAATGGCCAAGTCTTCACAATCAAAGAAGCCACTAGAGGAGTTGCCACAGAAAACAGTCGATTGTACTACCTGGCTTATATGTACCTGCATGGATACTGGAGAGGCTCTAAAGTTTTCACTGAGTGAAAGTGGTCGCAGACTAGGTTTGGTTCCTTGTGGTTCAGTAGGAGTTCTGTTTTCTGAAGTTCAGGACCAGAAATGGGCAATTAAGTCACATGTGGGAGAGGTATTTTGCTATTTACCTCTACGAATAAAAACTGGATTGCCAGTTCACATCAATGGGTGCTTTGCTGTTACTTCAAATAGAAAAGAAATCTGGAAGACAGATACAAAAGGAAGATGGAACACCACTTTCATGAGACATGTCATTGTGAAAGCTTACTTAGAGGCACTCTGTGTTCTGCGTGACCTGGCCATCAGTGAAGAGCTAATTGACTATACTTACTATGCAGTTTGGCCTGATCCTGACTTAGTTCATGATGACTTTTCTGTAATATGTCATGGATTTTATGAAGATATAGCTCATGGGAAGGGGAAAGAATTGACCAGAGTCTTCTCTGATGGATCAACATGGGTTTCCATGAAGAATGTGAGATTTCTAGATGACTCTATACTTAAAAGAAAAGATGTTGGTCCAGCAGCCTTTAAGATATTTTTGAAATACCTCAAGAAAACTGGCTCAAAAAACCTCTGTGCTGTTGAACTTCCTTCTTCAGTGAAACTTGGATTTGAAGAAGCAGGGTGTAAGCAGATACTGCTTGAAAATACATTCTCAGAGAAACAGTTTTTTTCCGAAGTATTTTTTCCAAATATTCAAGAAATTGAGGCAGAACTCCGAGATCCTTTAATGAATTTTGTTTTAAATGAAAAAGTCGATGAATTCTCAGTAATTCTTCGTGTTACTCCTTGTATCCCTTGCTCTTTGGAGGGTCATCCCTTGGTTTTACCATCAAGATTAATTCATCCGGAGGGACGAGTTGCAAAATTATTTGACACAAATGATGGACGGTTTCCATATGGCTCTACTCAGGACTACCTTAATCCTATAATTTTAATTAAACTTGTTCATTTAGGTATGGCAAAAGATGATATTTTATGGGATGACATGCTAGAACGTGCAGAGTCAGTAGCTGAAATTAATAAAAGTGATCATGTTGCTGCTTGTCTAAGAAGTAGCATACTGATTAGTCTTATTGATGAAAAACTTAAAATAAGGGATCCCAGGGCTAAAGATTTTGCCTCAAAATACCAAACAATACCATTCCTTCCATTTCTAACAAAACCAGCGGGTTTTTCTTTGGACTGGAAAGGTAATAGTTTTAAGCCAGAAACCATGTTTGCTGCAACTGACCTTTATACTTCTGAGCATCAGGATACAGTGTGTCTTTTACAACCAATTCTTAATGAAAATTCGCATTCTTTTAGAGGTTGTGGTTCAGTGCCATTGGCTGTTAAAGAGTTTTTGGGATTATTAAGAAAGCCAACAGTTGATCTGGTTATAAACCAATTGAAAGAAGTTGCAAAATCAGTTGATGATGGTATTACATTGTACCAGGAGAATATCACAAATGCATGTTATAAATACCTTCATGAAGCAATGATGCAAAGTGAAATTACTAAGATAGCCATTACCGAAAAGTTAAAAACCTTTAGTTTCATTCTAGTTGAGAATGCGTATGTTGATTCAGAAAAAGTTTCCTTTCATTTAAATTTTGAAGCAGCACCCTACCTTTATCAGTTGCCCAATAAATATAAAAATAATTTTCGTGAACTTTTTGAAAATGTGGGTGTAAGGCAGTCATTTACTGTTGAAGATTTTGCCATTGTTTTGGAGTCTATTGATCAAGAAAAAGGAAAACAGAAACTAACAGAAGAGAAATTTCAGCTTTGTCGGCGAATAATTAGTGAAGGAATATGGAGCCTTATTAGAGAGAAGAAACAAGAATTTTGTGAAAAAAAATATGGTAAAATATTATTGCCAGATACCAATCTTAAACTCCTCCCTGCTAAATCTTTATGCTATAATGATTGTCCTTGGATAAAAGTAAAGGATACCACTGTAAAATATTGTCATGCTGATATACCTCGTGAAGTAGCAGTAAAACTAGGAGCAGTACCAAAGCGACATAAAGCCTTAGAAAGATATGCATCCAACATCTGTTTTACAACACTTGGCACTGAATTTGGACAGAAAGAAAAACTTACTAGCAGAATTAAAAGTATCCTTAACGCCTATCCTTCGGAAAAGGAAATGTTAAAAGAACTTCTTCAAAATGCTGATGATGCAAAGGCCACAGAAATCTGCTTTGTTTTTGATCCTAGGCAGCACCCAGTGGACAGAATATTTGATGATAAGTGGGCTCCACTGCAAGGACCTGCACTTTGTGTCTACAACAACCAGCCTTTCACAGAAGATGATGTCAGGGGCATTCAGAATCTTGGAAAAGGTACCAAAGAAGGAAATCCTTATAAAACTGGACAGTATGGAATAGGATTTAATTCTGTATACCACATTACAGACTGCCCTTCTTTTATTTCTGGCAATGACATCCTGTGTATTTTTGATCCCCATGCCAGATATGCACCAGGAGCCACATCCATTAGTCCTGGACGCATGTTTAGAGACTTGGATGCAGATTTTAGAACACAGTTCTCAGATGTTCTGGATCTTTATTTGGGATCCCACTTTAAATTGGATAATTGCACAATGTTCAGATTTCCTCTTCGTAATGCAGAAATGGCAAAGGTTTCAGAAATTTCCTCAGTACCATCATCAGACAGAATGGTTCAGAATCTTTTGGACAAACTGAGGTCAGATGGAGCAGAACTTTTAATGTTTCTTAATCACATGGAAAAAATTTCTATTTGTGAAATAGATAAAGCTTCTGGAGCTCTAAATGTGCTGTATTCTGTAAAGGGTAAAATCACTGATGGAGATCGGTTGAAAAGGAAACAATTTCATGCATCTGTAATTGATAGTATTACTAAAAAGAGGCAACTGAAAGACATACCAGTTCAACAGATAACCTATACTATGGACACTGAAGACTCTGAAGGAAATCTTACAACGTGGCTAATTTGTAATAGATCCGGTTTTTCCAGTATGGAAAAAGTATCTAAGAGTGTAATATCAGCTCACAAAAACCAAGATATAACTCTCTTCCCACGTGGTGGGGTAGCTGCCTGCATTACTCACAATTATAAAAAGCCACATAGGGCCTTCTGTTTTTTACCACTCTCTTTAGAGACAGGCCTTCCTTTTCATGTTAATGGCCACTTTGCCCTAGATTCAGCCAGAAGAAATCTGTGGCGTGATGATAATGGAGTTGGTGTTCGAAGTGATTGGAATAACAGTTTAATGACAGCACTAATAGCTCCTGCATATGTTGAATTACTGATTCAGTTAAAAAAGCGGTATTTCCCTGGTTCAGACCCAGCATTATCAGTTTTACAGAATACATCTATTCATGTTGTAAAAGATACTTTAAAGAAATTTTTATCATTTTTTCCTGTTAATAGGCTTGATCTACAGCCAGATCTCTATTGTCTAGTAAAAGCACTTTATAGTTGCATTCATGAGGACATGAAACGTCTGTTACCTGTTGTACGAGCCCCAAACATTGATGGTTCTGATTTGCATGCTGCAGTTATAATTACTTGGATTAATATGTCAACTTCAAATAAAACGAGACCATTTTTTGACAATTTGCTGCAGGATGAATTACAACATCTTAAAAATGCCGATTATAATATCACAACACGCAAAACAGTAGCAGAGAATGTATATAGACTGAAACACTTACTTTTAGAAATTGGCTTCAACTTGGTTTATAACTGTGATGAAACTGCTAATTTATACCACTGTCTTATAGATGCAGACATCCCTGTTAGTTATGTAACTCCTGCTGATGTTAGAGCTTTTTTAATGACATTTTCTTCTCCTGATACTAATTGTCATATTGGAAAGCTGCCTTGTCGTCTCCAGCAGACTAACCTAAAACTTTTCCATAGTTTAAAACTTTTAGTTGATTACTGTTTCAAAGAGACAGAAGAAAATGAGATTGAAGTGGAGGGATTGCCCCTTCTCATTACACTGGACAGTGTTTTACAGACTTTTGATGCCAAAAAACCCAAGTTTCTAACAACATACCATGAATTAATTCCATCCCGCAAAGACTTGTTCATGAATACATTGTATTTGAAATACAGTAATATTTTATTGAACAGTAAAGTTGCTAAAGTCTTTGACATTTCTAGCTTTGCTGATTTGGTTTCTTCTGTATTGCCTCGTGAATATAAGACCAAAAATTGTACCAAGTGGAAAGATAATTTTGCAAATGAGTCTTGGCTTAAGAATGCATGGCATTTTATTAGTGAATCTGTAAGTATGAAAGATGACCAAGAAGAAACAAAACCAACATTTGACATTGTTGTCGATACCCTAAAAGACTGGGCCTTGCTTCCAGGAACAAAATTCACTGTTTCAACCAATCAGCTTGTAGTTCCTGAGGGGGATGTTCTGCTTCCCCTAAGCCTCATGCACATTGCAGTTTTTCCAAATGCTCAGAGTGATAAGGTATTCCATGTTCTCATGAAAGCTGGCTGTGTTCAGCTTGCATTGAGCAAAATCTGTTCCAAGGACAGTGCGTTTGTTCCTTTGTTGTCATGTCACACAGCCAACATAGAAAGTCCCACAAGCATCTTGAAAGCTCTTCAATACATGGTTCAAACCTCAACATTTAGAACTGAAAAATTATTAGAAAATGACTTTGAAGCACTTTTGATGTATTTCAATTGCAATTTGAGTCACTTGATGTCCCAAGATGATATTAAAATTCTAAAGTCACTTCCATGCTACAGATCCATCAGTGGCCGCTACATGAGCATTGCAAAATTTGGAACTTGCTATGTACTGACAAAAAGCATTCCTTCAGTTGAAGTAGAAAAATGGACACAATCATTGTCATCTGCGTTTCTGGAGGAAAAAATGCACTTAAAGGAACTATATGAGGTGCTTGGATGTGTACCTGTAGATGATCTTGAAGTATATTTGAAACATCTCTTACCAAAAGTTGAAAATCTCTCTTACGATGCAAAGTTAGAGCACTTGATATATCTTAAGACAAGGTTATCAAGTATCGAGGAATCATCAGAAATTAAGGAACAACTCTTTGAGAAACTAGAAAGCATATTAATAATTCATGATGCTAATAATCGACTACGGCAAGCAAAACATTTCTATGATAGAACTGTGAGAGTTTTTGAAGTTATGCTTCCTGAAAAATTGTTCATTCCTAAGGACTTCTTTAAAAAGTTAGAACAACTTATAAAACCCAAAAATCAAGTTGCCTTTATGACATCCTGGGTAGAATTCTTAAGGAATATTGGATTAAAATACATACTTTCTCAGCAACAGTTGTTACAGTTTGCCAAAGAAATTAGTGTGAGAGCCAATACTGAAAATTGGTCTAAAGAAACACTACAAAATACAGTTGACATACTTCTCTACCATATATTTCAAGAAAGAATGGATTTGTTATCTGGAAATTTTCTAAAAGAACTTTCTTTAATACCATTCTTATGTCCTGAGCGGGCCCCAGCTGAATTCATTAGATTTCATCCTCAGTATCAAGAAATAAATGGAACACTTCCTCTTATAAAGTTCAGTGGAGCACAAGTAAATCCAAAATTTAAGCAGTGTGATGTGCTTCAGCTGTTATGGACATCCTGCCCCATTCTCCCAGAGAAAGCCACACCATTGACTATCAAAGAACAAGAAGGTAATGACCTTGGTCCACAAGAACAGCTTGAACAAGTTTTAAGCATGCTTAATGTTAACCTGGATCCTCCTCTTGATAAAGTCATCAACAATTGCAGAAACATATGTAATATAACAACCTTAGATGAAGAAATGGTAAAAACTAGAGCAAAGGTCTTAAGGAGCATATATGAATTTCTCAGTGCAGACAAAAGAGAGTTTCGTTTTCAATTACGAGGAGTTGCTTTTGTGATGGTGGAAGATGGTTGGAAACTTCTTAAGCCTGAAGAGGTAGTGATAAATTTAGAATATGAATCTGATTTCAAACCTTATTTGTATAAGCTACCTTTAGAACTAGGTACATTTCATCAGTTATTTAAACTTTTAGGTACTGAAGATGTTATTTCTACTAAGCAGTATGTTGAAGTGCTAAGCCGCATATTTAAAAATTCGGAAGGAAAACAGTTGGATCCTAATGAAATGCGTACAGTTAAGAGAGTAGTTTCAGGCCTGTTTAAGAGTCTACAAAATGATTCAGTCAAGGTGAGGAGTGATCTTGAGAATATGCGAGATCTTGCACTCTATCTTCCAAGTCAAGATGGTAGATTAGTAAAATCAAGCATTTTAGTGTTTGATGATGCACCACATTACAAAAGCAGAATCCAGGGGAATATTGGTGTGCAGATGTTGGTTGATCTTAGCCAGTGCTACTTAGGAAAAGACCACGGATTTCATACTAAGTTGATAATGCTTTTTCCTCAGAAGCTCAGGCCTCGTTTATTGAGCAGCATACTTGAAGAACAGTTAGATGAAGAGACTCCCAAAGTGTGCCAATTTGGAGCACTGTGTTCTCTTCAGGGAAGATTGCAGTTACTCTTATCTTCTGAACAGTTCATCACAGGGTTGATTAGAATTATGAAACATGAAAATGATAATGCTTTTCTAGCAAATGAAGAAAAAGCCATAAGACTTTGCAAAGCTCTCAGAGAAGGATTGAAAGTGTCCTGTTTTGAAAAGCTTCAAACAACATTAAGAGTTAAAGGTTTTAATCCTATTCCCCACAGTAGAAGTGAAACTTTTGCTTTTTTGAAGAGGTTTGGTAATGCAGTAATTCTTCTGTATATACAGCATTCAGACAGTAAAGATATTAATTTCTTACTAGCATTAGCAATGACACTTAAGTCAGCAACTGACAATTTGATATCTGACACTTCGTATTTAATTGCTATGCTAGGGTGCAATGATATTTACAGGATTGGTGAGAAACTTGACAGTTTAGGAGTGAAATATGACTCTTCAGAACCATCAAAGCTTGAGCTGCCAATGCCTGGAACTCCCATACCTGCTGAAATTCATTATACTCTGCTTATGGACCCTATGAATGTTTTTTATCCAGGAGAATATGTAGGATACCTTGTTGATGCTGAAGGTGGTGATATCTATGGATCATATCAACCAACATATACATATGCAATTATTGTACAAGAAGTTGAAAGAGAAGATGCTGATAATTCTAGTTTTCTAGGAAAGATATATCAGATAGATATTGGTTATAGTGAATATAAAATAGTTAGCTCTCTTGATCTGTACAAATTTTCAAGACCTGAAGAAAGCTCCCAAAGCAGAGACAGTGCCCCATCCACACCTACCAGTCCTACTGAGCTCTTAACCCCAGGTTTACGAAGCATTCCTCCCATCTTTGCTAGAGAGAGTCAAAAGACTTCTTCAAAACATCATTCCCCCAAAAAGCTTAAGGTGAATTCTTTACCAGAGATTTTAAAAGAAGTGACATTGGTAGTGGAGCAAGCTTGGAAATTGCCAGAATCTGAAAGAAAGAAGATTATTAGGCGGTTGTATTTGAAATGGCACCCAGATAAAAATCCAGAGAATCTTGATATTGCTAATGAAGTTTTTAAACATTTGCAAAATGAGATCAACAGATTAGAGAAGCAGGCCTTTTTAGATCAAAATACAGACAGAACCTCAAGGAGAACATTTTCAAGCTCAGCATCCCGATTTCAGTCTGACAAGTACTCATTTCAAAGATTCTACACTTCATGGAATCAAGAAGCAACAAGCCACAAATCTGAAAGGCAACAACAAAATAAAGAAAAATGTCCCCCAACAGCTGGACAAACTTACTCTCAAAGGTTCTTTGTTCCTCCTACTTTCAAGTCTGTTGGTAATCCAGTTGAAGCACGTAGATGGTTAAGACAAGCCAGAGCCAATTTTTCAGCTGCCAGGAATGATCTTCATAAAAATGCCAATGAATGGGTATGTTTTAAATGCTACCTTTCTACCAAGTTAGCTTTGATTGCTGCTGACTATGCTGTTAGAGGTAAATCTGATAAAGATGTGAAGCCAGCTGCACTTGCACAAAAAATAGAGGAGTATAGTCAGCAACTTGAAGGGCTGACAAATGATGTCCATACTTTGGAAGCATATGGTGTAGACAGTTTAAAGACAAGATATCCCGATTTGCTTCCTTTCCCACAGATCCCAAATGACAGGTTTACCTCAGAGGTAGCTATGCGAGTGATGGAATGTACGGCATGCATCATCATAAAACTTGAAAATTTTATACAACAAAAAGTATGAAGGTATTTAAAGAATATGAAAAAAAGAGCTAAATTTTGAATGTGTTTATTCCAGCTTTGAATTGCTGTATACAATGTGAAAAAGCTTCATTGTTAGGAATTGTGAAGCACATTGAAGAGAAGATTGTTTGGGAATAGTTATTAACATGAATAGTATTGGAAATTTTTGACTGAAACTAAACATTTTTATTCAAGATGGTGAACTGTAAAATTGCTGTTTGTATTGGAATGGCTAGTAAGGCACATTATTGAGCTGCACTTTATATAATGAAAACTTAGCAGTTTGCAAGATGAGTCCGTGTAAATCTTGATGTATTTGAAGGATCTAATTAAAAACTGGACATATCATTGATCAAAACATGTAAGTCTTTGGAGTAAATTCTTCAATTAGATCCATTTTGGATATATCAGCTGGACTTGATTATAATTTTTGTTGCAAAGTTATATCTTAAAGACTCAATACATTAAAGATAGTACAACAATTTAATATTGATTATTACTTGATTAAGAATATGCAGAAGTACTTTTAGGGTATACTAAGTATACTTTATGCTCTGATTTTAATTTTTTAAATATGTTTACAGGATTCCTATTTCATAAAAATAGGATATGGATATATAAAATGGTAGCATTCTTATCAGGTGTTAACAAAACTCCAAGGACTAGTTACCAAAACATAAATCAGCTATTAGAATTCTTGTTTTCTGTTTGTGTGTACATATTTTTTCACAGATTTCATGTTTGTAAAATATGATAGAGCAGGATGTAATCTTTTGTTGTCTGAAGGTGCTGCAGTTAAAAACGTTTCTTTCATTCTGGCACTGGAATATTTTTACTTTAAAATATTAAATAATTATATAATTATTATGAAAACTGGTATAAAGAGAAAAGAGTAACATGTATTTCCCTCATGGATGATATAGAACTGACAGTTACTTTTTATCATGTTTGAGTGTCATACTTATTTAATATTACTTTTACAAGGCGTAAAAGATAATTTAGATAAGTGTGTTACTGTAATTATGCTAAATATACTTAATGCAATTCAAGGCTTACTGAACATGTTTTTTACTTTTGTTGGTAATAAAGAATGTTGCACATCTATTGTTTAGCTTCTGGATGTGTAGCATGTAATTGTATCTGCTATTAAGTGCCATAATTTTAATAAAGCAAATGTACATATGAAATCATTATTAGACCAGAGCTGATTTTGTTCCAATTCTGAGTTTTCAGTTTTCTGGGTCTTACTTTGATAAGATTCAGAATATGTGTTTTTATTTTTATTATTATGTTTTGCTTTGGATGTTAAAATCTTAACAGAAAAACTTTGGATTTTGTTATAGTTGATATAGGTTTTTTTATTTTTTAACAGACTTAAAATATAGTGGTTTAACAATCTCCTTAGCTGTTGATATATAGGAAAATATATCTTTAAAAAGAATACAATGGCAGAATTTTTTACTGAAGCATTCCAGAAACATTCAACACTAACCTAGCTATTTATGGAATGAAAACCTATGAACATTCACTTAAATTGAACATATCAGAGCTTCCTCTGAATTTAGAATTTTAGAAATATATTAATTGATCTGAAAATACCCTTTCTGAGTATTTGCAGGCCAAGATGTCAATTTCTGTCAACCATAGGAAGTCATTTATATTAACTTGTTCACTTGTACACTAAATCCCAAATTAAATTTTCTTTAGAAATAAGAATTATATATTATATGCTTAAAATGTATACTTTTCCTCTTTTATAGTTTCACAATAAGTACCCTTATTTTCTTTCAATCCAAACTCAGATTCTGAAAAAAACTTAAAGTTGTAGCACTTCTTTATTTGAAAGTATGCTTTTACTTAGCTATGCATTTCAAACCTTGCGTTTCATGCAGGGTGTATGGTTTATGTTTGATACAAGTTCATCTGATTTACAAACTGCTGCAGATTTGAGTTAAATATGAAACTTATACATAGTATAAAAAGCAGTTTAGGGGGCCGGGCGGTGGCGCTGGAGGTAAGGTGCCTACCTTGCCTGCGCTAACCTAGGACGGACCGCAGTTTGATCCCCCGGTTCCCCATATGGTCCCCCGTGCCTGCCAGGAGCGACTTCTGAGTGAATAGCCAGGAGTAACCCCTGAGCATCACTGGGTGTGGCCCAAAAACCAAAAAAAAAAAAAAAAAAAAAAAAAAAAAAAAAAAAAAAAAAAAAGCAGTTTAAACTTGGGCTGGAAAAAGTGAGTAGTAGAGAAATCAGACCCAGTAGCTTTACTGTGAGGAGTCTTGCTTTCTCAGCATAGATCCCATCATCATTTACTGGTTCCTAGAAATAAAGGCTGACCTAAGGTATGAGGATAGACTTGAAAATGTATGGTTCATTTCTTTTATTACTTTGAATTTTGCTGACTTCAGAAATGGTGGTCTATCAATACTTAACACAGTGGGCACAGGATTTGGGGACATACAATTGTGCCTACTTCTCACATCAGACATTCATTTTGCTGCAAATTAAGCATCTTTTATTATTAAAGCAGGTCTTTTGATCTTCATCTTTTTATACATGAATTCTCTGTTGCTTCAAAAATTAGAAAGAATTAAGGCTATTTGGGATGGTGGTGTCACTAAAATATCAATATTGAATGACCTATAAACCAGGCATCAGGAATATCTGTATTATTCACTAGATATATTCTTATTCTGACATTGGAACAAAAGTATATGTGACACATTTAGAAAAAAAGATTATGCAAAAGTTTTGCTTCTAACCAAAGGTAATCTGTGGTGACTGTCCTCACCATAGTTCTACCCTGTATGCAGTGAGGGCATCAGACAGAATAAACTGGTTCAAGAGAGAAAAACATGAGGTCAGGGAGTTTCCAGCTTTCTGAATCAAGCTGAGGCAGAGCTGTATGTTCTCTGCCAAATTTTATTGAGCTAGACAAAGGTAATTCATACTTTATGATTTTGACATGACATAAGAAAAAGGACTAAATAGAAAGGAAAATGCTAATTCGTCATCTAAAAATGCCCACCACCCTGCAAAGCTTTATCCCATATATAGAGTGTTTGGCCTAACTTCTTAGAAAACATTACATTTTTATTTTGCAATTGCAGGTGTTCTTCATATCATAATTTAAAATATTGGGGAATAGTTATAAATGGGCTGCACTATTAAGTCAGCATTAGAAAGATTTCACTCTTAGTTCTGAGACTTACTAAACATTATTTCGACCTTTGTTTATAGTTGTGAATCTTATAACTGGAAAATTCCAGTATCATTGTTGAGCTTTTGGAGGATTCTCATTAAAATAACTGGTGAAAACAAAACCAAAGTCACCATATTTTGTGTGGGCAGGTGGTAGAGGGCATTTTAAACATTGAGGGAATTGATTAAAACAAACTTGTTTTTACTAGGTATGTATCAGATGATTTACACAGTAATAATATATACATAATGGCCAATTACTACTAAACATATTCAGAAATTGTGAGACGTTCTGTGGAATGACATTTAGTCTATCTGTCTTTTCAAGGTAAATACATGCACAGAGCAATTCTTATGATCTTGGATAACAAAACCCCTTGGGATTTGAACTTCTTTGTCAAATGAATATTACATATAAAGTAGTGTTTGGGATGGAATGAGACATCAACTTTTGAAGTAAATATTTTAGGTTATTTTCCGTTTGCTACAGTATAATATTGAGAGTTAGGGAAATAGGTGTGTGTAAAACAACTGCAATCTCGGGATTTTTGAAAGGATTAAAAGAAGTATACCCTAAGTGAAGTTTGTGAAAAATAAAGGTTGCTGTATTTTTTATTGGTCCTGCGGTTATGGATGGGCTGATTTTGTATAATTTATTTCTTTGACAATATATTGAAAATCAAATCAAAATGCCTTCAGAATGAAAAAATTTTCCATGAAACTTGACATAATTTGCCAGAGAATTTAGAGGTTTGAGTAAGATTAGGGAAACACCTTATATGGCCATTTTAGGATTAAACAATGCTATTTATAGAGAGTTAAGAGATCCACAGCTTGAAATCATCAATCAATTATGCATATGTTTAATTGTATATTCACATGAGGGAGGCAAGGAGAAGTCACAATGGTTCTGATGAAGATCGGGTAGAATAAACACATCATTAACTAACTTTGATATTTGTTTCTTATGTCCACATAGCAATGTAAAATCATATTTATATCTTAATTCTTATGCTTTCCTTTCTGAGTTGTTTTGAAAGTAAGTCTTTCTGTTCCCACCTACTGTTTGACCATTTTAGGATGCTAAATCACTGTTATAAGTGTGAAAGCCTGTATGAATAGTGTGAAAGTTGCACAAAATCGAAACGGGTACTCCTGGAAGACACAGATGACTTAGAGACAGATTTGACTATTTTCATGACATGTGGTACTCATGCCCGCCATAGCAAGGTAAAGCTTTCCATCTGGACACACACAGATCTCATAGAGTCTTTGCGAACTGCTACCAGGTCCATTTGGCTCCGGAATCAACTTGGGTAAACGCACAGTTTCAGCATCAAGTACAAGCTGCTTGGAGAGAAAGTGAAAAATGAAGTGTTAAAAAAAGAATAAACATATACATAGAATTCAATGTCCAAAGTAGTGTCCCTCTGCTTATAAAATTGCACCTGGCTCATGTAAATCACAATCTGATTCTTTAAAGCCCAGTTCTAGAGTAAAGGTAGATGTAAACTTAATTCCTATTCCTCATTGGAAGACAGTCACTTTCATTCAGAGTGCTTACAAGTGGTGCTCAGGAGATCAAAGGGTGTCAGCCCAGTGATTTTAGCCTAGTGGCTGTACACTCAAGGCAAGGGCTTGAATACGTGATGCTGCTTGGGCCATACAGTGCTGGGAATCCTTGGACCACCATCATTGGTGGTGCTGAGAGGTTGGAAGTTCAGAAGTGCCAGGACTCAAACCCCAGTGGACACATACTTAATTAGCTCCCATGCTGGCAGCCATTAAAACAAATTCTAAAACTCATTGTGTTAGTTTAGCGTGGAAAAGGTATGATTTTAAAATTTACTTTCAAATTGTCTGTAATCTAAAGCCAGTTCCAGGGGTGTGGGAGGTTTAGATGCAGATTTTGTAGATAACTGACCCCCATTTGACCCTTGGCACCATATGGTACCCATCTCATCGCAGGCTGTAGCCCAGTCTCTCTTGCCACTAATAAATAATTAGCTTGTGGTCATTTAGCTTGTGGTCAAATCATCTGCCATTAGGGTGAAGTATAATCCATAGGAATAGATCATTTAGACAATTTTTTACTCTTGAAAGTTAGAATTTAAAATTTATTTTTATGAGAAACAATTAAGTCAGGCAATTAATTTGTTGATTTTTTATATGTGATTCTATTAGATGCTGAAAAGCATGTAGACACAGACAAAAGTCAACAGAAACAATGAAAAGTTTTGACTGTGAGTTTCACCACTTTTATGGTTTTTATTTGTTTTTGGGCCACATCTGGCAGTGCTCAGAGCATATTCCTGGCTCTGCACTCAGAGGACCATATGTGGTTCAGGGAATCTTATTCAGTCCACCTACATGTAAGGCAAACTCCCTATCAGCTTTAATGGTCCATGACCATTAGTTTTATTTTTGTTCTTTATATAATTAAACTGAAATTCAAACAAATGGCCATTGATTGAAATTTGGAAATATTTGATAATAAGGAAATCATTTGTTGATGTTTTTATTTTGGGTTTGGGGGCACAACTGGCAATGTTCAGGGCTTACTCCTGGCTCAGGAGTTCTGGTAGAGTTTAGGGGACCAAATGTGGTGCTAGGCATCAAAATTGGGTCAACAAGGTAAGCACCTTTCTTTTCTCTTCAACCCCAGGATATAGTTATTACTCTGAACAGCCACAAGAAAAAGTTCCCTATTAGAAGGAATTGAAGTGTATTGTGGGTAGCCATAATCTTCCTCCTAGGCAACAGGTAGAGTAGTTATTTTACCTACCTCCTATCCAAAACCCTTATAGTTTGCTTCTTTGTTTTTGTTTAGGGCTTGCTTACTCCTGGCTTTGAACTTAGAGTTCACTCTTGATGGAGTGCCAGGGATTGCACTTGGGTTGACTGTGTGCAAAGCAAGCACCTTACTTGCTATACAATCACTCCACTCCTCACTTTGTGCTCTGGAGTAAAAGGAACCCAATAGGTATTGTTTGTACCTGATTAAGTTATTTAATTTGTAATAGTTCTTCCAATGCCATTCTTTTTATTTGCCTTTTTTCTACTTTACACCTTTCATGATGATTATTTAAAAGCTACCATAAATTTAGCATATCTAGAAAAATATTTAATGATTCTACCATAAATTTAGTATATTTAAGATCTTCATTGACATGATATTTATGATTGTTAATGGGATACATGAAAGCTTGAGATATTGAACTCACCATTCTATCTTTACTATGAAAAATAATATCTGACTGAGAAAGGGCCTCGATTTTTCCAGCATGGGCTTTTATATGAACACCCTTTGGGGCATCCATGCTTAGACTTCGGGTGGGGGATTCTAACCTGGAATGAAATAAAAACCAAGAAAAATCTAGTTAAAAAGTATATCACAGCAATCAATCCTTTGGTGGATGACTTAGAATTGGAAATATTATCAATAAGGCATCATATATTATCCTTATATCATTATGAGTAGTGATATCTGTAGAATTTTCATTCGAAAATTAAAAGATAACACATAGTAACATATTTTCCATCATTGAGAGTCTCCAGGACTGGTGTCCTCTATAAGCATAAACTTTAATCCTAGTGCAAGACAGTCACAATTTTAGTTCATTAAATTATTTTGTGTACCACATCAGGAGAAAATATTATTTGTGAATATAAATATAAAGCCATTTCAAAACATTTTTAATCTTTAAAATTATTTTTTATCCAGGCATTGATTATGATTATACAAAGTTATTCAAAATAGAGTTCCAGGTATACAATGTTCCAATGCAAACAATCCTGTGTCAACTTCCCTTTACCAAAGTTCGAGTCCTCACTGCTCTTTTCCCTTCTACCAAGTCTTCTCACAGTCACATTCACAATATATTTACAAGCCATTGTGACTTTCTCTGCTCTGTTTGGATGGACTTTGAACCATCTCACCCAGAAGATCCCTGAGGGCACTTCTTCAGAGGTGAATTGTCCCTGCCCAGAAGGGTGGAACCTGATTCCTGCTGTGTGCACATAGCACCATTGTGACTTCTCTGCTCTGCTTGGTAGAACCTTGAACCACCACGCACAGAAATTCCCAAGGGCACTTATTCAGAGATGAGCTGTCTGAGTACCTGCCAAGGACTGAGCCAGAGGCACGTCTAGCCAATGAACACTAGCACAAGAAGAAAACACTACATTACAAGCATGACAATGGGGCAACAATGTAGGCAAACACCATGCATAGAGAAAGAAGAAGGCAATTATAATGATCAAAAAAGTCCCAAACACTTACTTAGCCTTTCAGATAAGGAGTTTAGAATAGACATATAGAGGATGTTTATACAACTCAAAGAAAGCATGAACCGAGTTAAACAAAACACAAGACTTTGATAAACTTAGCAGAAACAACAAAAATCATTGGAGTCCCAGAGACACAGGGAGAAAATCCCCAGGAAGAATCAGTCAAGGATGTCATCGCAGAGAAATTCCCAGAGCTAAAGACTGCGTGCAACCAAATCCTGCATTCACGAAGAGTGCCAGCTGAAAGAGAACTGAAGAAAAGCATCCTAAGACACATCTTAGTCAGAATGACGAATAACACAGATTGTGATACTGAATACTGAAAGCGGCAAGATCACAAAGGGAAATTACATTCAAAGGAGCATTCTTAAGATTTACAGCAGACCTGTCACAGGAAACCTTCAAGGCCAGAAGGCACTGGTGGGATATAATGACAAAACTCAATGAAATGAATGCTTTGCCTAGAATACTGCACCCAGCCAGACTCACATTCAGGTTTGAAGAAAGTATACATAGCTTCATGGGTAAACAGCAGCTGAGATATTTTACAGACATAAAACTAGCCTTACAGAAAAACTAAAAGGTCTACTTTAAGATAGAACAGACCAAGAAACATAACAAAATCTGACATAAAATTGACATTAAATCCCATGACAATTATCTCTATCAACATCACACTGCACCAGTTATGAGACACAGAGTGGCAAAATGGATAAAAAAAAATGAATCCAACATTCTGCTGCCTATAAGAAACATACCTGAATAGTCAGAACAAACATAGACTTAAAATCAAAGGTTGGAGGACAATCATCCAATAAAGAATGCATTATAAAAAGCTGGAGCGGCCATATTAAAAATCAGATGACACACACTTTAGAGTTAAAAAGCGTATAAGGGACAAAGATGAGAGATTTTTTTATTTTTAATTTTTTATGAATATCTTTATTTAAACACCATGATTACAAATATGATTTTAGTTGGGTTTCAGTCATGTTAAGAACACCCCCATTCATCAGTACAACATTCTCACCATCAATGTACCATATCTCCCTCCTCCCCACCCACCCCATCTGTATTGTAGACAGGTTTTCCAATTTACTCATTCATTCACATTGTTATGATAGTCTCAGTATAGTTATTTCTCTAACTGCACTCATTACTCTTTGTGGTGAGCTTCATGTGAGCTGGACCATCCAGCCCTCCTCTATTTGTCTCTGAGAATTGTTGCAAAAATGTCTTTTATTTTTCTTAAAACCCATAGATGAGTGGACTATTCTGTGTCTATCACTCCCTCTGACTTATTTCACTCAGCATATTAGATTCCATGTACATCCATGTATAGGAAAATTTTATGACTTCATCTCTCCTGATGACTTCATAACACTCCATTGTGTATATTTTCTTTAGCCATTCATCTGTTGAAGGGCATCTTGGTTGTTTCCAGAGCCTGGCTATTGAAAATAGCACTAAAATGAATATAGGTGTGAGAAAGAGTTTTTTTTTTTTTTTTTTTTTTTTTGGTTTTTGGGTCACACCCGGCAGTGCTCAGGGGTTACACCTGGCTCCATGCTCAGAAATTGCTCCTGGCAGGCACGGGGGACCATATGGGGCACCGGGATTCGAATCGATGACCTTTTGCATGAAAGGCAAACGTCTTACCTCCATGCTATCTCCCGGGCCCCGAGAAAGTGGTTTTTGTATTGTATTTTTGTGTTCCTAGGTATATCCCTAGGAGTGGTATAGCTGGATCGTATGGGAGCTCAATTTACAGTTTTTCGAGGAATCTCCATATCGCTTTCCATAAAGGTTGGACTAGATGCCATTCCCACCTGCAGTGAATAAGAGTTCATTTCTCTCCACATCCCCACCAGCACTGCTTGTTCTCATTCTTTGTGATGTGTGCCAATCTCTGTGGCATGAGATAGTACCTAAGAGTTGTTTTGATTTTCATCTCCCTGATGTAGAGCATTTTTTCATATGCCTTTTGACCATCTGTATTTCTTCTTTATCAAGTTGTTCATTTCTTCTCCCTATTTTTTGATGGATTTAGATGTTTCTTGTAAAGTTTTGTCAGTGCCTTGTATATTTTGATATTAACCCCTTATTTCATGGGTATTGGGTGAATAGTTTCTCCCACTCAGTTGGTGGCTCTTCTATTCTGGGCACTATTTCCTTTGAGGTGCAGAAGCTTCTCTCTGCTTCTCTCTGTTTATCTCTGCTTCCACTTGTTTGGAGAGTACAATTTTCTCCTTGAAGCTTACTTTAGTCTTAAGGTCTTATAGTCTTTTACCTACATGTTGTTCTATATACCTTCTGGTATCATGTCTGATATCAATGTCTTTAGTTCATTTGGATTGTACTTTCATACATGATGTTAGCACAGCAGTAGAGCATTTGTCTTGGACGTACTTGACTCAGATTGGATCTGGGTTCAATTTCCAGAATTCCATATGATCCCCCAAAGCCACAAGCAATTTCTCAGCACATAGTCGAGAGTAACCCCTGAGTTTCACTGGGTGGGGCCCAAAAACCAAACAAGCCACAACAAAAAAATAGAAATGGAAAAATATGTACCCAAAATATCTAGACAGAAGGAAATAAAGTTTAGATCAGAAGTCATTGAAGTGTCTATCCATAAAACCATCTGAAAGATCAATGAAAGCAAAAGACGGTTCTTTGAAAAATGAAACAAAATTAATAAGCCACTAACAAAACTTACAAAGAAAGGGAGAGATAGAGATCACTATAGTTACTGCAGAAATTCAAAGGTAATCAGAGACTACTTTGAGAAACTCTATGCCATAAAACCTGGAAGAAATGGATAAATTTTTGAACCTTACAAAATTCCAGGGCTTAATCAGGATGATCTAACCCGGTGGTCGGCAACCTGCGGCTCTCGAGCCACATGTGGCTGTTTACACTTTACATTTGGCTCTTCTGGGGCTGCATGGTGGTGCTAAAGGTAAGGTGCCTGCTTTGCCTGCGCTAGCCTAGGACAGACCAAGGTTCGATCCCCCAGCGTCCCATATGGTCCGCCAAGCTAGGCGCAAATTCTGAGCTCATAGCGAAACCCCTGAGCGTCACCGGGTGTGGCACAAAAACCAAAAAAAAAAAAAAATTGACTCTTCTGTGTGCCAGGCGGCTGCTCCAGGAGTCAGGATTCTGCTCCTAGCCTCTGTCAATGCACACCCTGTGTGCAGCCCCGGCAGCTTGCTCCAAGAGTATAAGATGATACCCAGTATTAACCCTAAACAAAGGTGTTCTTCCAATGTCATCCTTTCTTAAACCTCTTCCTTAGATATGTAAAAGTCCACTGAATATGTACTTTTGTCTCTCTCTCT
>PVKC010005472.1:0-33115 GCA_004027635.1 Crocidura indochinensis | reverse complement strand
ATGCCCAGTTTCTCACAGCCCTCTCCCCTGCTTGCCTCTGAAAACCTCCTCCTCCTCCTCCTCCTCCTTCTTCTTCCTCCTCCTCCTCCTCTTCTTCTTCTTCTTTCTTCTTCTTCTTCTTCTTCTTCTTCTTCTTCTTCTTCTTCTTCTTCTTCTTCTTCTTCTTCTTCTTCTTCTTCTTCTTCTTCTTCTTCTTCTTCTTCTTCTTCTTCTTCTTCTTCTTCTTCTTCTTCTTCTTCTTCAACATGCCCACCATAATGAGAGCAAAGACTGTTTTTAGAAGGTCTTAAGTTCCTAGAACAACATGAGTTTTGAAATATGTGCCACATTTAAAATAATTAGAATGAATATAAGACTGGTAAAGATTTGCCAAAACAAATCAGTTCATCAGTTCTCATCTCTTTGTAGAGGTGCCTGTTTCTGGGGAAATAAAGTGCCCTTTACAACTGCTTTCCCCTCAGCTTGCCACAAATAGTGGAGCATTAGGGCAGAGAAGGTACCACTTTGACCTTGATAGTTGAAACTGATCACTGAACAAGAATTGGGTGTTGGGTGGAGACAACGTAATATGCATGGTGCCCCTCCATTAACAATATTGCAAACCACAGGTCAAAAAAGAAGAATAAAGGGGGAGAGAGAAAGAAATAAAGAAAGAAAGAGAAATAATGAAAGAAAAAGAAAGAAAAAAGAAAGGAAAGAAGAGAAAGAAAGAAGGAAGGAAAAAGAAAGATTAGATAGATGATAGATGGATAGATAGATAGATAGATAGGTGATAGATAGATAGATAGATAGATAGATAGATAGATAGATAGATAGATAGATAGATAGATAGAAAGTTAGATAGATGATAGAGTTAAACATCTGCCCCAGAGGCAGGCAGAGGAGAAAAACCAGAACATTGGTGGTGGGAAATGTTCATGGATGAAGGGTGGTGTACATTGTAAGACTGAAATTCAATCATGAACAACTTTTTAATTACAGTGT
This sequence comes from Crocidura indochinensis, assembly GCA_004027635.1. Classification (NCBI taxonomy): domain Eukaryota; kingdom Metazoa; phylum Chordata; class Mammalia; order Eulipotyphla; family Soricidae; genus Crocidura; species Crocidura indochinensis. The sequence goes on along the minus strand of PVKC010005472.1, from coordinate 32,131 downwards.
TTAAATAAAAGAAAAGTATGCAAAAATAGTGAAATTTCACAAAAATAAATAAATAAAATTGCTTCCCCCATTATAATTTTTTGGGTAAACATTAATCAAACACTGAGGTGGCTATTAAAGATCATGACACCATTCTTTCATGATGTGTAGATGGGTGCATTAAGAGTCAACTTTTTTGTTGTTGTTTATTTTTGAGCTACACCTGATGGCTTTCAGGGATTACTTCTGGCTCTGTGCTCAGAAATCACTCCTGGCAGGCTCAGGGGACCATATGGGATATTGGGAATCAAGTCCAAGTCCAGCCTGGGTTGGCCACGTGCAAAGCAACTACCCTACCACTGTGCTATTTCTCTGGCCCAAGGGCTAACCTCTTTTGATTGTACTGAAAGTTATATAGATTATTAAACCATTCGTATAATTTTAATAAAATGTGAAGAGTCAGCTCTTAGGTGCTCTTCTCTTCTTTTTCCTTTGTCTTTCTATTATTTCATTTTGTGTTGGACCACACCCAGAAATGAATGGGGTTTTCTTCTGTGTTCTCAAAGATCTCTCCTACTGGTGAGGCTTCTATGTAGTGGCAGTAATTAAATCTGGGTCAACTGTGTGCAAGGCAAGTACCCTACCTGCTGCAGTCTCTCTCTCTCTCTCTCTCTCTCTCTCTCTCTCTCTCTCTCTCTCTCCCTCTCTCTCTCTCTGTGTTCCTCGTCAGCTGTCTATGTTTGCAAAGTGAATAAGGAACCTTCCATACTACATTTTCACAGCATCCTGTGTGAAACTGTATCAGGGCCCACCCAACACAGACATGCATGACACAATGTGCTTTCTGTTCCCCCATAGAGCTCCTAAAGAGCAGGGATTATGCCTGACTCATTGTTGAGTATAGTGTCTGACACAGAGGACTCCACAAATACCACCTATCCTTCATATCGCTACACTTAATAACCAGCATTTATATAGCAATCTATGCACATATTTAATTTTATAAACTTTTCTTCAGAAGAGATAAAAGGCTGAAGATTACTTCTATATGATGTTGTGTAGTATTATACACTACATTCTTTAATGCTCTTTTCAGTCTCTTGTGTTTTGGGGGAATTCTGGGGTAACTTAGCATCTTGACAATTCTTAGGGATTTCATGTACCCAAGATGAAACCAAAAGCCCTGCGCTGCTTTAGAGATGGGGTTCAGTATGTATCATATGTATCTGTAGGATACAGGAACTTGTATAAGCCTGAAACAACTGTATAATTCCCATGGGGCATAATTTGGAGTCTCCTATCTATCTCTTTCTCTCTGTTTCTCTCTCTCATGAAGTTTTTGGATGTACATGACAATCATTGGCGCTGCTACTTTGAAGTGCATTTTTTAAAATCAGAGTTCAGAGTTTAAAATCTTGTTATAAGTTGCAAAAAAATCCCAGACCAATAAATATGTAGCAGTTTTATGCAACTAAGAAGTCTGGCAACAAGCATCATCACATTGCTAGACCGGGTGTGTACATAAACCTGATGTTTGTATGTTTTTACTTTGACATGGCTGTTTGATGCCTGACACTCTGATTACATCTCATGAATCTTGCCAGAACTTCTTGCCTTAAATACTTATTAGTCTCACTTAAATGCCTACCATGTGCCTGATGGTAGTTTCAATGGCAGGAAGGTTTCAAATGAGTTCAAATGAGGCAGAAGGCAAGGGGATTAGATTTCCAGGGGATTGGACCATTTCCCCCAAGATCTGACTGATGGAAAAAGTTCAGCATTTCAGAATGCATACTACTCTTTGTGGGCCATTTTTTGGTGCTGAGCTTCTTATTACTCCCTGCCTAGAGAGATGGTTAAAAATACAAAAAGATCTCAATGCAAACACAGAAATATGGTTTATCCACATTAAAAAAGATAAGTTTTCTTATTTGCCCTTCTGGGGTTGTAAAAATAACACTTCTGTTTGTTTTACTTGGTGATAGGGGAGAAAGGGGCCTGTCATTTCTTGATCACAAAACCAGAAAGACTCCTGGCTGCCATGATAGGGCTGCCATACACTATTTTTCAAACTGAGTGATCATTAGCACACACAGAAGGTAGAAGTCAGTAGTTTCTTTTGAATTGGCTACAAGAATAAGCAAGTCAACTTTAAGACAAGATTAAAAAGCTTATATTTTGACTAATGTTTTAATATGGATGTTTTATCAATTCATGCAATATTATTTCCCAAATTTATATAGGCTGCTCTCCCTGGACCCTCTTAGGTGCTCCTCTTCAGCTGTCTACTTTTCCAAACTGGATAAGACATTTTTCATGCTCTATTTTCATGGCATCCTGTGTGAAACTGTATCAGGACTCACCCAGCAAACAAGCATGCAGGACACAGTGTGCTTTCTGTTCCACCCACCCCCCAACAACCCCAGAGCTCCAAAAGAGCAGGGATTACGCTAGTCTGTTATAAAAGATAGATTTGGGTCTCTGGTCTTAATTTTGATAGTGAAAAGTATGAGAACCCTCTTATTTGAATGATAAAACAACATGGAGGTGCCATGAGTTCAATGACATCCTGACAATGAACCTGATAGAAGAGATGTATCTCTCTCTTCATGTCCCTGGTCAAAGAACAGCCTAGGCTCCTTCATGTCTCCTAGAGAAAGAAACTGACTAACAGAATTCATTTCTATGAAAAAAAGCTTCATCTTTTTTTCCTTTATAGCATTGAACTACCAAGTGAGAGAGTTAAGAATTAAAATTCATTTTTTCTGATTCTAAGACACAAGGTACTTTGCACTCTAGCCAGTGATTCCAAACCACTTAGACAAGAATCTGGTGAGGATGTCTGGCTAAGGCTAACACTTTATGTTGGAAGTAACTGCTATTTATTCAGAGACTGTAGTCTGTTTTTCTAGGTGTATATGGTTTTGTTTAATCCTGTGACATTATGGTGATTGTGAATGGCCAGGAACATATATATTCTAAGTTTTTTAAAGCTTTCATATGTCAACTCCTGTGTTTAAAGCTATTGTTTAATTTTTTAATTAAATTACAGTAAAATACAAAGTTAAAAAGTTGTTGCTAATTGAGTTTAAGTCATCTAATGTTCAAAGACCCTCCCCTTCACCAGCGTTCATTTCCTGCCACTGATTTAAAATATTTTTTGAAACATGATTTAAACTCCGTGGTTTACAAAGCTGTTCATGTTATAGTTGTTTCAAGCATTCAGTGTTCCAACACTAATTCCACTACCAGTGTTTTTTTCTCTTGAGGCATCACTGTCTCTAGTTTTTCACCCACACCCACCCCAAATCTGCCCCCTTAGCAGGCACAAAGTTATTAATTTTATATTGCTTGCTACAACAAAATGCTAAATGGAATCATGAAAAATGTTTCAATTAAAAATTTTGTAAAACTTGTTACATATCACCATGGAGTTATCAAAGTAATTAGTTGTATGAGAATTTCTGAGTCTGAAATTGTCCTGGAAAAGATGCAGAACATAGTCTGATCTGCACCAAGTTTCCAGTGGTCAGCTAGGGTTTCCTGGGTTTATCTTAAAAGGAGCTCAATATCTTCAGGGATGAGGTTAGTTACTGTTTCCTAAAGCCTTATGTCTCTTACACTGAACAGCTTATCGGAGTCATGATAAAGCACATAGTTTTTGAAAAACCACAGTAGATGGAATTAAAAACACAACAACTAGAAAATCTATTTTTCTTCCCCAAAGAGATTGATATCTGGACTTGCAGCAGGTCTGATTGCTCTTGCCTAGGATAGGGAAGACTGCAACTCACAGATGTTTTTATTAGTCTGATATAACCTTGATTTCAAAAGATACTTTAGGGGTATGGTTCCACATATCTTCTATCCCCTTTTTAAGCTCTGTGACCTTGTGAACTTATTGTAGAAATGATTTGGAAGAGCTAGAGATTTTCTGTTCTAGATTTTACAGGGTGGAGACCTGTGTGAACATGGTGGAATCAGCGTGGTTTCCAATGTGGGGCGGGTGGGTAAATATTTGCCTTACCCAATAAGGGGTACCAAGTACCCCATATGGTCTTTTAAGCTCTACCAGGAATGATTCTTGAACACAGAGTCAGGAGTAACCCCTGCTATATATGACCTTAACTCCCAAAAAACAAAAAATGGTATGGGAAAATTTACCTCCAAGATCTGAATGTTCTCATAGTGGGAAACTCTCAGGAAAACCTTACCTATGTGCCCTCTTCTTTTCTTTCAAAATTATTTATTTCTAATATGTGGGTCACAACCAGTGGTCCTAACTCACCAGAGTACACATGAAACACCAAGGCCACACCTGCAGTGCTTTAGGGGGACTGTGGGCTGCAGAGAATGCCTGGCTCTTATCAGTCATGTGCTGAAGAAGAACCAGGTGCCACTCTTGGTTGAGTTCAGGCAGGTTTGGTGCTTGGCACTGCTTAGACTGATGGTGCTGAGGGTTGCCAAGATTGCCTTCTGGTGCCTGGAATGGTGCCTCATGGTGTCAGAAGTCAAATTCAGGGCTGGGTTTCATATCTGGCACTTCAAAATTCCTGAGTATTACAGGATATAACCCACTAGGGTGGTCTGGGTAAGTCCTGATTCTGCAGTACCTAAGAAGTTCTACGTCATTGGGTCCATCCTGGCTGACTGAGAACAGCAGGATGAGAACTTTAAGTCTTCTGAGGCCCACTTGAGAGTCCAAATTAATAAACAAACAAACAAAATCTCAAACAATAAAAATTACTGAACTCATGCACGGCATACTCTTTAATCCTAGATATGCAGGGCTAGTTTTATGGCCTTGGAGGGTGCAAGGAGCCTTTTTGTAACTGAATAGATTCTATGGACAAAGAACAAAAGTACTTGGCTGATGGGGTGGTCCATGTCCTGCTTCCATAACTGGTGAATTGACCACAGGGATCCTGAGCTGCTCTGGATTTTCACTTTCCTGTCTATGGATCCACATTCCCTGCTGTGTCGGGGGTCGGGGGAGTCTCTTTGCCTCCTCCTCTATAGGCCCCTCAATCCATCCAGAGGAGATACTCAACAGACTTTAATCTTTGTCTTTTGTTTTTATTTTTTTAGTGCCAATATGCCCAAGCAGGTCGAAGTGCGAATGCACGACAGTCACCTCAGCTCAGAGGAGCCCAAACAGAGGCACCTGGGACTGCGTGGTGTGTGTGACAAGCTGGGAAAGAATCTTCTGCTGACCCTGACTGTGTTTGGTACGTGCCCCCTTTCCTGGTTGCTTTCTGCATCTGCCCAGTGACCCTGACTCCCAAGGGGAAGCCCCTTGTGTGAGTTGAGCTCTCTCAGTGATAGAACTGCTGCCTCACTGAATCTAGGCAATACGTTTACTCCTTGAATTCTACTCATTCTTAAATTGGAGTTTGTGAGCACATTCATTTCTCAACAACACATTGCTCTGCTGATTCCCAGGTCCAATTCTTGGAACCTTGGCTTCATATTCTTCCAATTATTCCCCTTCTCCAAGAAAAAAAAAAACAATGTATTTAATTTAGAAAACTGGCTGCACCAAAATAATGCAACTATTACAAAAAAACCCTAGTAAATAAGCAATGGTAGAATATTAGCCAATAAAGATCAATGTAATTGTCCCTTTTCTTGGGTTCTCACTTAAATTTTTCTTTATTTGGGGGAGTCAAGAAAGCTACCTTTATCACCAGCTCTCAGAAATCCCTCACCTTTACCCTTAGGTTCTCACTTAAGTTACCTGGAAGGTATAAGCAGAAACTCTCTACAAACCTACCTTCCCCCCAATTCATCTCCTCTGACCATGGATTCTCCTTTGAGTTGGTCCCCTGGGTTCTCCATGTGTCAGATTTAGGACTTGTAGCTTTTCGTAGCTCAGATCATTCAATAAAAACAAAAAAAACAAAAAAAAAACATAGGTGTGGGGAGGCTTCTCAAGGGTTTTCATCCATGTGAACACTTTCCCTGTACTTTAGGTCTTAAAAAGGTCAATCAAGATGTTTCCATTACTTCCTTTGCCTCTTGGAATTAACACAGTAGCTCATAACCACAGGGATTTCCCACTACCAGTCAAGGTGGTGCCATGGCCTGATTTTTGGTTGGCATAGGATTGTCTATGTTGGTTTCCTGTTTGGAGTGCTTAGAAGTTTACATGTGTTTTCCCTAAAGATACAAATTGGCTTTTTTCAGATTGTGTGCATTTTTTAAAAAACTCACTTGACTTTCCCACAGGACCAGGTCTAAAAATTATGTAAAAAAAGGTCCAGACAAAACTACTTGAAAAACAGTCATAGGAAATTACTGGAGAAATAGGAAAAAGGGAACTCAGTCCAATTTGGTCAAGAAAAAAATGTCCCTTTACCTAGTATCTAATTAAGAAGGGAAGAAATGAATGAAAATCCTCATTATACAGCCTGAATTGGGTTGGAGAGAGAATCAATAATTGGTTCTGCAGGTTATTTCTATGAACTATCTCTAACCCAACACATGGGAAAAAAATCATTAAAGAAGTTGAAGTCAAGTCTCCATGTTCCATTCAACCTTGAGAAGATTTTTGACTTATGTAAGGCTGCCTTATACTGATAATAGCAACAAACTATACTCTCATTAATCCATAACTACAACTTTACCTACTGATAGTGGTACTAATGGTGGGGGTTTGTATGTCTTTTTTGGGGGAGAGTAAGAGGAAATTCATATTTAGCAGTGAAAAAAGGCTACTCTTGCCATAGTGTTCTGGTATTATTTATAAATTGGTGCGTAGGGTCACTTCTGGTGATTCCTTAGTGACCAGTCACAACTCAAACTCAAAGCTCCCATATGCTCCCATATCTGGGCTTTTTCCTATCTCTTCATCCCCCTGAATGGTGCTTTTGTGACATGTCACTTATCATCCATTAAAAGAGAAGTATGATAAAGGTCACTGTTTCTGAAATAATCCCTAAAATTATCCATGGAACTAAAACAGAAAGATTTTTCTATTTTTTTTCTCATTTCCTTGTAGGTGTTATCCTGGGGGCAGTATGTGGAGGGCTTCTTCGCCTGGCATCTCCTATCAACCCTGATGTGGTTATGTTGATAGCTTTCCCAGGGGATATACTCATGAGGATGTTGAAAATGCTCATTCTTCCTCTAATCATCTCCAGTTTAATCACAGGTAAGAGTCTACCTTAGTGTCTAGCTCGAGGTGTTCACACTCCTACTCTGATTTTTAGAAGGGCCATAGAAGCTCAGTTTGTTTGAATGAATAAAGGTAATGCATATGTCATTAATATTTAGAGCTTGAACTAGGTTGTTCCTATAAGAGGGAATAATCTCTATAAGAACACTTGCCAGCTTTTGGTTAGTCCATAGTCTAGCAACAAAAGAAAAATGTAAATACTTCAGAGCCTCTAGAATGACTCTGCTCATAGTCGGCATAGTTGATTTTTACCCCATTTTATTACTTTTCTCTTCCTCAAACAAAACCAGATAACTTGAACTATCTAGTCCAGCCTCCCAATTAGAGGGGGCAGTAATGGAGGCACCAAGACCAAACAGTTATAAGACCACTAAGTAATAAACTAGACACAGAAGGGACCACGCATTCTAGCAGCCCCTGGGGGGAGAGTGAAGGAAATGGAAGGCAGGATGGGAGCGGATGTGGGAGAAGGACAATTCGGTGGTGGGAATTCCCCTGATTCAATGTTAATACGTACCTGGAATATTACTGTGAACAATATGTAAGCCACTATAATTAAAATAAAAATTATATTAAAATGTAAATACTTCAAACACATCTTTTTTTGTTGTTTGTTTTTGGGGCACACTCAGTCGTGCTCAGGTGTCATTTATTACTCTGAGCTCAGGAATTACTCTTCCCTGGCTCGGAGGACCATTTAGGATGCTGAGGATTGGACCCAGGTTGGCTGCTTGCTAGGCAAGCACTTTTATCAGCTGTATTATCACTCCAGCCCCATTGAATCCATTTTACGAGTAAAGATTATCTCCAGTGATTTAAATATTAAATATATAATTTTTTCATTTTCCAAGTTAGATTTTGTTTAGAAGCTTACTTCAGATTTGAGGGGGCCAACAAGTTGGGTTTACATTATGGACTGTACAATATATAAAGAAAGTGAAGCTCTGAAATTTGGAGGCTAGCAAGGTGGCTCAAGAGTTTGATGGGTAGTTGACCAGAGAACCCAACTGAGAAGGGGTGTTATGAAGGATTAGGAAAATATGAGTATTCTGCCCTAAATTGAGTGAATCTTGACTTTCAACATAAACTCTCTTTTCAGACCAGAGGGAATGTGCCTTACACTGTTTAGTCAACTGAACATTGGCCATTCTGTTTAGAATGCATAAGTCCCAACATCAAACTTGAGTCTATAAAGGAGAAGGTGGATCACAGTGGAGTCCATTTAATTTTAAATAGCTTGTACTGATGCCTTCCTCTCTCACTACTAAATATACTTATGCTCAGGAAGGGATGTAGTCAGACCAGGAACAGAAACCAAGAAGTTTAAAAATAGAGAAACCACTGGGGGAAGAAGAACCATGAAGGTTGGAATTTTTGTGACTTGCTTGGACTTTCTTTTTGCTATCACAGAATCTCTGGCAGTGTAGATGAAGCACCCATCTTTTCAGGGTGCAGTTCATATATGTCAGCTCATTCTGACATCAGCTCAGGAAATGTGGAACTCTGGACTTCATGGTAAAGATATGAGAGAGCACTGCTTGGTCATAACTCCAAACTCAATGTCAAAAAAGTGTGCTTTTAAATTTTTCCAAGTAAGAATATTAATAATTAACTAGTATAACACTAACATGTACTGGTAGCATCATGGAAAATAAAATAGAAAATTGTGAGATTGACCCACTAGTCAGCAAAAGGAAGCTTTATGCATTTGAGTAGGCATTTATTCATCTGCAAAACCAAGCTACATCTATTCAGAGATCAGTAATTAACAGAAACATCAAATGTATCCTTCTGTGTTATTTTTCAATCCTAGGGTTGTCAGGCCTGGACGCAAAAGCCAGTGGACGCTTGGGTACAAGAGCCATGGTGTACTATATGTCTACCACCATCATTGCTGCTGTGCTGGGAGTTATTCTGGTCTTGGCTATCCACCCAGGCAATCCCAAGCTCAAGAAACAGTTGGGTCCTGGAAAGAAGAATGATGAAGTGTCCAGCCTGGATGCCTTCTTAGATCTTATTCGCAACCTTTTCCCTGAAAACCTTGTCCAAGCCTGTTTTCAACAGGTACTTCAAAGTTCTGATGTTCTCTTTCCTTACCAATCTCCCTAGTCATTGAGATGAAAAACTGAGGGATTTTTTCAATGAATCCATTGTGAAGCTATACTTAATACTTCATTGTTTTGGTGTAGGGGTTTTATGATATGATCTAGAGCAGGGCTTGAGAATTGGAGTCATATGATTTTATAAAGTACTGGCCAAAAGCACCAAGGGTTTTTGTGATTTCTGTCCAAGGAATCACAGAAGAAAAATAAACCACAGAACTAAAAGCTATTTACAAAGCACCTGTCGGGCCTGAAGAGATAGCATGGAGGTAAGGCATTTGCCTTTCATGCAGAAAGTCATTGGCTTGAATCCTGGCATCCTGTATGGTCCCCAGAGCCTGCCAGGAGTGATTTCTGAGCATGGAGCCAGGAGTGAACCCTGAGCACTGTCGGGTGTGACCCAAAAACTAAAAAGCATCTGTCATAAGGGAAGACTGGTAGATGGGAAAGAATATGGGGACACTGGTGAAGGGATTGATGTTAGAACATGATAAACCTGAAAGCCAGTTGTGAACAATCTTTTAGTCCACAGTGACGAAACAGCATTTTTTAAGAAAAGAAGAGAAAAGAAGAATTAATTTAGGTGACAGATTGCTCAGAGGAAAAGTGTTTATTACTAGTTATCATCCCTGAACAAAGTTGTTTACTGCTGAAATTTTCTCCTGGTTGTGATGGGCTCTAATTTACAATGGGTAGCATTTGTAACACTGAGCTATTAAAGGTTTGGGAACTTAGATGAGGAATGAACAAATAGGTGTTAGAAGAGAGGGTATACACAGCAGTACCTCCATATGATGTACTTAGAAAGCTGAAACTGTTGTTTTGGAGTGTTGGACACCAGCTGCTGCCAAGTCTATTCTTAGCATTTTGCAAAGTGCTCTGGAGTTGCCGTTGCTGGAAGAAGAGCTGGTTGGAAATTCAGGAAGGGAAACGCATGAGAAGGGATAGACTTGGATCTCCTTTGTGTACTCCATTATGGTCAGGTCCCATCTCAGCATCTCAGCAGAGACACAGGCCTGCAGAGCTTGAAGACATATTAAGATATTCAGAGAGAAGAGGAAGGACAATCAGATGAAGTTAAGTGAACAGAGACAGTACATCTCAGGTCAGGGTTGTTCCTAGGTTCTTATTATAAAAGAATGCTATGCTGGAAGACATGATAACAGAAAAGAAGCACAACTTTGTTGTTCAAAAACACTTTCCCTCTCATCATTTCTACATTCTCTCTTCATGAAAAGGTTGCTCAACCATGGGCCTAGGAGTCTACTCTCTCCTCCTTCGCTGAGTTCAGCTTCCTTTTCCCTCACATTAAAATACACATGTCTAGACTAGAAGAGAGGTTCTGACCATCTGAGTGTACACACACTTTTCTCTCCTAGTATTGCTTCCAGAGTCCTGATGTGAACTGGTTGATTCTTAGGGGTTACATGCAGTCCTAGTGGTGGAAAGAGACCACATGGTTGGGCTATCTAAATTAAAATTCGAATTCTGTCATTGGTTCTATGATGTCAGATCATTTGACTTCTCCATACCTCCTCTTCCCCATCTATTTAGGCTTCAGCCATCTGTTGTCTACTATACACTGGTACTGACATTCTAGGGTTCTATCACAGTTCTATTTTAATGTTGCTGAGGGTAACATTTCCTGGATTTGGATGAGGGTTTTCACAGTACTCAGCATACAAGGTGCCTGACACCTATAAAAATAATCTAATTGCCTGAGATGTCGAGGAATAGTGAAATGTTCTTAGAGATCCTTTCTTCAAAGATGCGTAGAGAACATGGAAAGAGTTTGGCATCCCTGTCCAGAAGAAGTGGATATCGTCTCACCTTACATTTGGATCTGAAATGTAACTCAAATCCTTGCCACGATGGCTGCTGGTAGCTGGAACATCTGGTATCCAGATGGGAATTTTCTTTCCCAATAGATCCTGCCTTGGGAAGGAATCCTAATGAATTGGTCTATGAAGGGTTTGTCTAACTGGAACCCAGAAAGGAGGTACACACACCCCTGGTACTTATGCCAAACCTACCAAGATCTTCACCCTCTTATTGGTGATTATACCCAAAATAGGAGTTATCATGGTCCTTCCACCAGGAAGACCAAGAACATCAACATAAGGCATATGATATTGTCTCTGCCATGCAGAGATACCTTCATGAAAAGAAGAGAGGTAGACTTATAGCCCAGCCCCATCAGTAGATCACACCATTTAGACTACTGTGCTAGTTAAGTGATCCTGTAATTATGGTGATGATTAATTTATAGCAGCCCATGTGTTTGTGTAATAAAAATATAATTTGGCCTGACTGGATCAATATTACAGTGAATAAGACATATGCCTTGCATATAAATGACCTGGGCTCAACTCCCTGCATTTCATATGATCTCCTGAACACAGCAAGGAGTAATTCCTAAATGCAGAGTCAGAAATTATCCCGAGCACTGCCAGGTATGGTCCAACTCTCCCCATTAAAAAATAACCAAAACCCCTGAAAATATCACTTTGGCCAACACAACGATATCAAGTATTCTCCAATTTTCCCCTACATCTTCATAACCTTGTTTTGGCATTCATTAGTTACATTACGATTATTGTTGGATTTTAGGGCACTGACTGTACTCAGGACTTATTCCTGATTGTTCTTAGAGATCACTTCTGGCCAGGTTCTGGAGATCAAATGCAGTGCTAAGAACAAAATTCAAATTGGCATTATGCAATACAATACAAACATCTTATCTGCTGTACTTTGTCTCTACCCCTACTTAGTTATTTTTTAACACACTTGGGAATTTTGAAATGCGGAAGCAGCTATTCCTAAAATAAGGTACTTTTGTGTGGGTGAGGGAAGCAGTTTGACCATAGTTCACCCTGATGTACTTCCTTTTATTCTGTTAGATTCAAACAGTTACAAAGAAGGTTATGGTGGCACCACCAACAGATGATGGCAACACAACACATGCTGTGGTTTCCCTGTTGAATGAAACTGTGACAGAAGCACCTGAGGAAACAAAGGTGGTTCTCAAGAAGGGCCTGGAATTCAAGGATGGCATGAACGTCTTAGGTAGGCAATATGGTTTTCAGATACTTGGAGGAGTCTTTACTCTGGCAACCATGACCAACCTTTCTTGCAAGCCCAAACCTTGGCCATCCTTACTTCCTTCTCATAAAAATCAATTATTCACCTGACCTCTAGGTGGTGCAAGAGATCTCCCTGGGGAATGATTTGAGGCTTACTGGGTCTAACTATTGAGAGGTGAAGGAAGACTATCTATAATGTTTTCCAGAAAGAATGGACTAAATGGCATTTCCACCAGCAGTGAATGAGAGTTCCTTTCTCTTAGCATCCCCCTCAGCACTGATTGTTCTTGTTTTTTTGTGATGTGTGCCAGTCTCTATGGTGTGAGATGGTACCTCATTGTTGTTTTGATTTGCATCTCCCTGATAATTATTGATATGGAACATTTTTTGGCCATCTACATTTCTTTGAGTAAATGTCTGTTCATTTCTTCTCCCCATTCTTTTGATAGGGTTGATTATTTTCTTGTTAATTTCTGTTAGTACCTCCTATATCTTAGATATTAGCCCCTTACCAGATACATTTTGGGTGAATAGTTTCTCCCATTCAGTGGGTGGCCTTTGTATTCTAGTTACTGTTTTCTTTGAGGTGAAAAGTTTCTCAATTTAATATAGTCCCATTTGTTTATCTCTGCCTCCACTTGTTTAGACAGTGGTGTATCCTTTTTGAAGTCCTCCTTTAGTCTCAATATTATGGGGGTTATTCCCATGTTTTCTTCTACATTTTCAGTTCTGATATCAAGGTATTTAATCCATTTTTATTTGACCTTTATGCATGGTGTTAGAGGTCTGAGTTCACATTTTTTGTATGTTGTTGACCAGTTGTCCCAACACCACTTGTTGAAGAGTTTTTTCTTACTCTATTTTGTGTTTTGAGCTTCCATATTATTCAGCAATACAACTCCTAGGGTTATACCCTAGGTACACAGTACAAAACACAACACAAAAACACAATACAAAAATGCCCTCTACATCCCTATGTGTAACACAGCACTATTTATAATAGCCAGAATCTGAAAACAAACCAGGTGTCCAACAACAGATGAGTGGCTAAAAAAACTGATACATTAACACATTTACACAATGGAATACTATGCAGCTATTAGGAAGAATGAAGTCATAAAATTTTCCTATAAACAGATGGAGACTATTGTGAAGAATGAAATGAGCTAGAGGAATAGATATAGAATAGACTCACTCATTTGTGGAATATAAGAAAAATAGGGGCCCGGGAGATAGCATGGAGGTAAGGCGTTTGCCTTTCATGCAAAAGGTCATCGGTTTGAATCCCGGTGCCCCATATGGTCCCCCGTGCCTGCCAGGAGCAATTTCTGAGCATGGAGCCAGGAGTAACCCCTGAGCGCTGCCGGGTGTGACCCAAAAAGAAAAAAAAAAAAAAAAAGAAGAAAAATAAAAGACAACATGGCAACAATATCCAGAGATCGTAGAGCTGACCACTGTGAGGACCAATTCATGACATGAATCTTGCCACAAAGAACAGTGAGTGCAATTATAGCACTAACCATAATGTCAACTACCAAAACAATGATAATAAGGGAGAGAGGCAGAATGTGTGTCTGAGAGACAGGCAGGGGATTAAGGTAGAGGAGGAAAATGGGAGGCTATTGGTGATGCAATGATCACACTGGTGAAGGGTGGTATACATTCTATGACTGAATCTCCAGTATGAAAATTTTTATAAACACAGTGATTACATAAAAATAATTTTTCAAAGAGAGGTGAAGGAGGGAGATGGGCAGGAAAAAGATCATGAGAGGACATGGCTGCTATATGTATGTTATGGGGAAAGCAAGAGAGAACCCCCAATAACTGGGTATATTTTCTGCCTGGTGTTGGCAAGACACTAACTGTGACTTCAGTAAGTCATACGAGTAAGTCAATGTTCTTATTCCTTAAGCAAGTTTTTGGAGCTGTTCTTGACTTTGTTGGGAGTATAGGGAGAAAGGAGCTCCTATCTATGTTCTCACAGCATCTAAACAAGTGCAGTGCTCTTAGGAGTAACAAATGTTGGCAGTGCTGCCTAGAGGAGCTCATCAGAAGGAAGAACATAATCTTTAGCTTTCTAAAGGGATTGCAAAGAACGCTTCAACTTGAGTTGTTGTAGTCTGCTCTCCAAGGGACCTGATTCTAGGTGCAAACACTGAGTTTGGATATCTCACTTTATGTCCTTGAGCAAATGACACTAATGATCTGTATTTGTTCAAGGGTGGGTTGGATTGGCATTTATCTTTACAAACTATGAGAGGAGTTAAGAAAATTATGCATGTGCAATACCACTATACAGGCTCATTGTTCTATCCTTGAAAGCTACCAAGCTACTGTTGCTAAGAAATGTGTCAGAAAGACATTTCTGGGGTATAAAATAAAATCCCAGAATTGTGAGATCACCCCACACACTGTATTTATAACCCCTTTCTGGATAGGTTTGAAGAAGCAGGGCAGTGGTGAAGAAATTAATAAACCAAACCAGTCAGAGAGGGGATCAAGAATTTAGAGGTTTATGTGGCTTCTCCCTTGTGGTGTATGTCAGACCAAAAAGCCAGAACTCCTCTTTCTTTAATTAAATAAATTTCCAATACACCAGAAGGAGGAAGATTAAGAGTAATCCAGGTGGCTTTTTACATATCAAAGAAGAGTTTGTAGGAAAGAGGAAGATGGGGAAATGCCTTTGTTTTGGGTTAATACTGGGTGTCATTTTACACTGGGGGACAGGAATGTGACTCAGTATTAGAGAACATACTTAGCATGTATGAAACTGTAGGTTCCATTCCTGGCATCACACACACACACACACACACACACACACACACACACACACACACACACACAAATGGGTGAGACTGAAGGGCCCAATAAGAAACCACCCTTACAGAATATAGATTTTCCCATAATCAAGTGGGTGGGTGACACCTGATGTGCCCAAGTTACTTCTCACTCTCCACCCAGATCCACTCCCTACTATTACTATTATCTACTATATTGGTGACCTTAACACAAAAAAAGAGGACATTTGACTATCCTCCTGGAGAAAGGGGTAAATCTCGGTGTAGGAAGCTTGCTGATCTGAGCACACCAGATTCTTGATTATTTGAATAGAGCTGTTTAGAAAGAAATGAACCTTGCTATTCAGGAGATCAGATGCTCTTGTTTACTTTGTAGACTTGTCATGTAAAATAGAAGACCCCCCACTAATTGTAAATATTAGAGAAACCATGAATAAGTTTTGGTATATATCTCAAAATTGCATAAAACAACATTCATTAAAAATACTACTTGTTGTTGATCTGAAATTAAATTTTTAAAAGAGTGTCCCCTTTTGTTTGTTCCTGACATGATCACCTTAATCCTTATTCTCCCAGAAATGTGGTTAAAAAGTAGAAGGTGAATTTTCTGAAATTCTGGAGCTGGAGAAATTGCATGGTGTGTAGGGAGTTTGGCTTGCATATGGCCAAACTGGCATCCCATATGGTCTCCTGAGCCCGCCAGGAATGATTTTGGAGTGCAGAGCCAGGAGTAACCCCTTGAGGGATACCAGGTGTGGCCCAAGAACAAAATGAAAACAAACAAACCAATCAAACAATTGAAGGTGCAGGATTACCTAG
This sequence comes from Crocidura indochinensis, assembly GCA_004027635.1. Taxonomy (NCBI): domain Eukaryota; kingdom Metazoa; phylum Chordata; class Mammalia; order Eulipotyphla; family Soricidae; genus Crocidura; species Crocidura indochinensis. The sequence goes on along the minus strand of PVKC010005472.1, from coordinate 16,170 downwards.
CCTCTGGAAAGGAGGAAGCTTCATTGTTGGTTCCTGTGATAGAAAGAAGGTTGAGTAAGTAAAAATGATTTGAGTAAGTGATAAGCTGATTAGATTCCCAAGCAAGGGAAGATCAATAGATATTGTTGATCATCAGTAGGAGGTAAGAGCAGGAAAGAGGGAAATGGGAGAGTTGCTACGAGAAGAAAGATTTGGAACATTTTAGCACTATTTCTATGGCTAATTCCATTTAACTAAATAATACTCCCACTTCCTAGATATCTGTGATCTTCTAGGATCTTTTAAATTCTCCCTTGGTTTCTTTCAGCAGGTCATAACAGAAAGACCCAACTTTGTAATGAAAGTGACCACACATCCTCCTACACTCTTTAAAGGAGCTTGAGTAACAGGGTTAAGGCTTGGGATGAATCATTCAGAAGACTTTAATGGTCACTTCCAGTTTCTCAATGGATTTTGGGCAATCACACAACTGTTCTGGGGAATTTCAACATAATTTACTGCTCATTCAATCCCAGTGTCCAAGACTTAGAAGCCTTTGTTCTATTGTAGTCCCTAGTTTCAGGAGGTGACTTACAAAAAGGAACACTTATAGAGGAAAATGATGAGCTGTATATGAGTTAACAAGTGTAGAGTAAAGCACTGAAAATCCAAGGGAAATTAAACTGATGAAAAATTTTCCATTTACAAATTATACTCAAAAATATTTTTGGCTTTAGAAAGTCCCGAGGATCAAATAAAGTCCTGAAGCTGACATTCTTTAGGATTCATTTCTCTTTAAAATAAACCTCCAGACCAATTTCTGGGTTCCTTTCTGTCCCTTAAGCTGTTTTAAATACACTTCTATGAGATGCTGCTTGTTTACTCATTTTCTGGTGACCATGAAATGGGAATTTTTTTAAGTCTAGCACCTTGAAATCATGTGTATTCTTCTAAAATTTCCTAATAAACTATTAGCCAAGTAATGCTGGCTAGTATCAGTTAAAATGTTCATAGATTAGTTCTCATCATATACATGGCAAACTTTTCTCTATGGGCTTGAGAAAAAAAAGACATGATAATAGCTTGGATTTGATTTCATTCTTCAGAACCAGACTTCTCTTTTATCTTTGTGCTACTTTGTACTAATCCTTTGTCTTTATGGATCAAAATCTCGCTTTAATCCACTTGCTAATCTTTTTGGCCAAGATCTAAAAGAGGAGAATTATTAAATACCTAGGATCAATGAGTCCAAGTGAAAATGCAACATTCTTTTTGCTTAAAGAATAAAGGTAGGTAAATAATCTGGATTGATTTTACATGGTATGGGGAAGTGAATGGATCAAGGAAATCGTACAAAGAAAGGTTCAGGAAGAAATAATTCCTTGATAAGAGTATCAAATTACAATGCTACAATTTATTTGTAGAAGCTCAAGATTCTAGCCAAAACTGGATACAGTAGGAGATTCTATAACTTCCTGGTCCTCTCTCTAAGTAATAGTTTATTTATATCTTATTATAAATTAGACTTGATATTAGACTTGGACTTATTGAAGTAGGACAATGTGAAGAAGAGAGAGAACAAGAAAAGAAAATATGAGCAATATTTTAGTTTTAGAATTTGTCAAGCAAGTTATTATAGCCAAGGGAATAGTCGATGATTTATAGTTCACTTAAGTAGTTGGGATTAGAATCCTAAAAATGGCCAATAGATAGGAAAGAATTAGATAACTGGTAATTAAAAATCCCAAGATTCCAGGAAATAGGACTGAGTTAACTGGAAAGAATAGCTCCAGAAGTTAGGCTAACCAGTAGAGAACTTTCAAACCAGGAGGTGATTCCCTGAGAGGGAATATTTGCATAGAGTGGGTCAGGAAAAAAGTTTTTTAGGGGAGAGAAAACCAGGTCATCTAGTTTTGAAGGTACTAATGGTTAGTACTTGTTCCTAAGATATTTAGGTGTACACAATGAGACAAAAACAAAAACAAATACATTATTGAGAGCTGGGGAGATAGCTCAAATGGAAGAGAATATTCCTAGTCCCTAGAACTGTGTGCTCCAACTCAAGCAATGTTGGGGTGGCCACTGAGCATTGCTAAATGTGTGTATGGTTTTTAAAATAATATCTTTATTTAAACACCATGATTGCAAACATGTTTGTAGCTGGGGAAGGTTGCACTGGTGAAGGGGCATGTTTTATTATTTTTTTTATAACTGAAACCCAGCTAAACGTATTCTTTATTAACTAAAAAAAAAATTGATCATGAACAAAAACTTCACAGAAATAAGGCTGATGGTTGAGCACTGGAGTTCACCAGATCCTGGTACAATTTGATGTTGACCTTAAGAGGTGTGGAGATTTTGTTTTATTTTTTTCCGTTTTTGATATTACTTTCCTTCTCTCTTTTTTCCACTTTTTTTTCACTCTTGTGGATATTATTCGGTGCTTTTTTAATTTCATTTTCTTTTAGTAGTTGATATCAATTTTTTTCTTATCCTATCCTTAACCTTTTTATCGCAAACAGAATAGCATAACTTGAATCATTCAGCCTATAAATCGAGGGGAGAAAAGGATGTTACCAGGACCAGTCATATAAATATGTAGTGTAAATGGAAAATGGAAAATGGTCAGACTGGAACACCCAACCTACAGCAAGCTGTAAAGGGGAGACCAGTTACACTAGTATTCTGGGGGGAGGGGTAAAGGAGGGAGATATGGGTGACATGCTGGAAATGGGAGTGGAGGGAGGACAACACTGGTGGTGGGAATGCCCTTTATTCATTGTCACTATGTACCGTAAATAATCCTGTGTAATGAACTTCATAATAAAAATTAAAAAAAAAAAAGAGGTGTGGAGAAAGAAGGTCTCAAACCCTTCTTGTTTTAAGTCAGAATGTATGCTGCAGACTAAGGTGGGCTGGACATTAGAGAAAGTTATGTAATATCAAGTGAAGGGAGAATGGACATGAATGAAAGTAATCTCAAATGAAGGAAAAATAGATCGAGTTTCTTGGAAGTCTGAAAATCTATGTTTGTCTTATAATTCCCCTAACATAAAATAAAATAAAAGTAGAGCTGGAGAGATAGTATGGAGATAGGGCATTTGCCTTGCATGCAGAAGGATGGTGACTCGAATCCCGGAATCCCATATGGTCCCCTGAGTCTGCCAGGAGCAATTTCTGAGCATAGAGCCAGAAGTAACCCCTGAGCACTGCCAGGTGTGACCCAAAAACCAAAAAAAAAAAAATAATAATAAAATAAAATAAAAATGAACTAAAGCATAAAATTTTGACCTAGAAAAGAATAAAAATTTATATTAATTTTTTAAAACTGAGTCAGTTGGGGTTTCCCAATGGTTTGGGATTTCTCATTACTTTCCATTTGATTTTTTCCACAATCTTCCTCCTTCTCATATTAGGCATGTTGTAAGAGAACACTAGCTTTGTGTTAAGGACTTTCCTCAAGCAAAAAAGTCAGCCACATATTTGGAATAGCATCAAACCAATATAGAGACATAACACTGCCAGAAACGTTTTCAGTTCATTGGTCTTCATTATTCCAATGTTGGCTTCAAAATATGTCTGATAATACCCAAATTCCAACAAGTTTTCTATCATTATCTTATATGTTAAGTGAATCTGTTTATACATGACTTCATAAATGAGGCAGGAGAAAAAGAGAGTGCTTTTCAGTTTGGAATGAACATAAATGCATTTGCTTCAAGGAATGATCACAGATTCATTATAAGTTATTCATGTGGAAAATGTTAAGAAATGCCATAATTATCTAAGGGAAAGTTACTTTCAATGTGAAATATAATGCTTGTGTCTTTTAAATTCCTATTCATAGAGTAATAGGCATTGAAACGTTAGCTCTAGATATTGAGAATGATAATGAGACATGCACTTTCTAATCTGTCTTTCTGTGAAATGTGATCTAACCAACAGGTCTGATAGGGTTTTTCATTGCTTTTGGCATCGCAATGGGAAAGATGGGAGAGCAGGCCAAGCTGATGGTGGAATTCTTCAACATTTTGAATGAGATTGTAATGAAGTTAGTAATCATGATCATGTGGTAAGTGGGCTTGTGATTGCATCATTCTGGTGAAGGGTGTTGAAAAGTCTCAACCTACAGAAGACCCTAAAGTCATCTTGGGGGGGCAAAGAGAGAGTGGGTGGATGTGGAACAAAGAGAGAGATGGGAGAGAAATGTATGAAAGTCTTTTTTGTAAGAAGTTCTAGAAAAGGTATCCAAAAACTATCATCTGTAGTTCAAATTCTGTCTTCCAACTCTTTCTTGTGACTTATATTTAAAAAAATTAAATATTTTCATTTTGCTGGAGAAATTATCATCAGGAAAAGAATATTTTACTACACATGAAATTACATGAAATTCATATTCATATTTTTAATTTAAGTTTTTCTGAGATCATGCTCTGTAGTTTTTGTTGTTGTTGTCTCATTGCTGTCTTTATTTTGTTCTTGTTCAGTTAAGCTACATATTAATCTGTGTTATTATTACATAATATTATTGTTATATTATTATTGTTGCAATTTCTATTATTGCTAATATTATTGATTTTTTTGCTTGTTTGGGTCACACCGGACAGTGCTAAGGCTTATTTTTGGATCTATGCTAAGGAATCATTTCTGGTAGGGTTCTGGGAACCATATGTGGTGCAGAGGATCAGACAAGGTCAGCCTAATGCAAGACAAGTATGCTACCCCTCTGTACTACCACTTCAGCCTTATAATAGTGTGTTACGATGTTGTTATAGTTGCTTAGGGACCCTAAATCTGGACAATGGTTTATTTTCATTGAAAACAAATTGAATCTAGGGATTATACACTATACTTCAGCCACATTCCTATAGGAATGTGTATGTATATATATGTATGTATGTATATGTGTGTATATATATACATATATGTGTGTATGTATATATGTATATACATGTATATATGTATATATAATATAATATATATTATATATATAATATATTTGTTAAACTTTTCAAAGGTATCTTTCTACATTACACCCACCAAAAATGTACCAATATGTTTCCACCCCTGGAAAAAAGCCACGTTCATAGGTTATAGAAAAAGAGTATTAAATAACAGCATCCATTAATATAAGGGACATGCTGATATTAAAGACTCAAGACTTAATTGAATTACAAGTTTGTAAAACTAGAGGGGGGTACATATTATTTATTTTTGGTTGTGGGGCCACATTGGGTGGCACTCAGGGGTTACTTCTGGCTCTGTGCTCAGAAATAGCTCTTGGTAGGCTTGTAGGATCATATGGGAAGCCAGGAATTGAACCCAGGACTGTCCAGGGTCAGACACATGTAAGGCAAATGCCCTACCACTGTGCTATTTCTCTGGTCCAGATTCATGTATTATTTAGGGTTAATTTGGGGGCAGATTAGTTGTGACTGAGATTGTACGTAGTCTGTAAATCCTAAAATATTTAATGTTTTCCTTTACATAAAATATTTCTTCATCTTATCTTTGTTTGAGAAAAACAGAGGAAAAATCTGGGGTAGGGGGTGTGAGCAATTCTGAAACTAAGTCAGGCAGTAATAAAATGAATCCAGGAATATGCCAGGGCTTTGGACATCTAGGCGAACCACTTCTCTAGTGTCCAACAGCAAGAATGTTAAATCAGGATTACCCATTACTCATGCACAAATTAAAATAAGCAGTTTTCAGATAATGAAATCACAAAGGATATACTAAAATTATAAATATCTTCAGAAATATGTACCCCCCCTCTAGTTTTACAAACTTGTAATTCAATTAAGTCTTGAGTCTTTAATATCAGCATGTCCCTTATATTAATGGGTGCTGTTATTTAATACTCTTTTTCTATAAAGAGCCACAGAAATAATTTGGAACAACAATTATTACCATTGTTCAGGAAAAGGCAATTAAGAAATATTGAAGTGAATTAGCTTATCTAAGACTGTATATTAAGAGAGGAATAACAAGATTTCATTTTAATATAGATATCCTCTATGCAAAAGAATTTGCTCAGTGTAGTTAGGTTCATTTAAACATCTCTCCACCTCATTACATTTTATGTTTTTATCTGCCCTCTCCACCTCATTTTTCATACATTTATGTAGAGTAGTTATGAAATCTAGGATATCCCCTGAAAGCCTAAGTGCTTACTTCAATAAGGAAGTTGGGTATATTTATTTTATTTTAATTTATTTATTATATTTACTTATTTATTCTGGAAGGTTCTAGTGCTCTGCATTTTTTAGTAAAAATTATTTTTACACACAGTTGTTTCAGATTCCTGGAATGGTCTTAATAGGGCTGCTTATCTAAGAAAATGTATAATGATTATATCAAGTGACATCAGTGCTCTATTTGTGAAGAATTCTGGGTTACAAATTCCCCATCTCTGCATGTTGTAGTCCTCCCTATTTACTTCCTCAATCATTCTCTGAGTCCCTTCCTGTTTTGTTTTGTTTTGTTTTACTGAAATTCTACCGACGTTTTCTCTTCTACCTTTCCTTGGACCATATGGCCACCTCACAGGATGAGTCTGTTATTTACATCCATACCTTCCTGCCAATATAACTAAAGCATGGTGATGTGCCTATTGCAAATTCTTCCTCAAACTTCAGGAATATGTGGGAAGTTTGAAAACCACAGATTCTCAGATCAACGAAATGTTCCTCAGGATTTTATGAGTTCTATTTAATAGACCTGTTTTTTTTCCCAAATTATTGTCAAGTTGTATTTTTAAAGCCTGGGAAGGTTTTTTAGTGCAATGATATGTTCTTTTTATTATTGTGCTGATTCTTTAACTTCCCAGGCAAGGCTTAGTACCTGAATCTGTCTTTTATGTGGAGATTTAAAGTCACATACAAAGTGATGCTGTAAAATATGTTTAAAGCCTTTTATCTTTGCTCTAAGCTTGCTGAGCATTGAATAAATGATAATACATAAGACAGAAGTCTCTTTCTATTAAACACTAGAATTTACCCTTATTTCTTAGAATTTACTGTAGATAGAGTATTCCTACTTGTAGACACAGTTTATTTTTCATTATATGATGCCAAGGATGAGAGTAATGCATGAAAATCCCTTCCTTCAGCTGTCCTACATCATTTTCATTGACCTATGAGGGAAAGAGAATCTACTAGGAAAGGAGCTGGATGAATCATAGGATGAAGTGTAGCTTCTCTTCTTCCCCAGAATGAAGATGGTCTGGATCAATACCAAGTTTCCTATTCATTGAAATCAAAACTTCTAAAGATTAGTATCATGTCCCAGGAAATGGAGAGTAATTTTGAGTCAGAAACAAAATCTACGAAGTGGTTCCTGACAGCTGTTACATGACACAAGAGGCCAGTTCCAAACATTTAATTCATTCTTTAGCTACTTAGTCATAATCAACATTTGATAATGATGTGTGAGAAGGTACTGGCTAAATCATCCAGCAATTCTTTGGCCCCTCAAACCTAAAGTTCTTTACTATTCCTTTTTATGTGTGTGGGAGTCAGAAAAATAAAAACAGCAAAATATAACTTTGAAGAGAGAAATAGTCCAAGTCAATAATGATTAAATTATATAACTTATTTAGTTCCTGCTATTTCTCAAAAGTTATATGATTACTATATTGTAAGCATAATTGATATTTACCAAAGTTCTCCTAAGTATTTTATTTAAGTTTAAATACTTTCTATGCATTGGGGCCAGAGTAATAGCACAGAGGTAGGGTGTTTTGCCTTACACGTGGATGACCTAGGACAGACCCGGGTTTTATCCCAGCATCACATATGGTCCCCCAATCTAGCCAGGAGCATTTCTGAGCACAGAGCCAAAAATAACCCCTGAGCACTGCCAGGTTTAGCCCCAAAAGTTAGAGCTCTAACAACTACCAAGACCATGTTAATGAGTGAAAGAAGTACAATAGAATGCCTATCTCGAACACAGGCAGGGGGTGTGTATTGGTGGTGGGAATGTTGCACTGGTAAAGGGGTGTATGTTTTTTTGTGGCTGAAATCCAACTACAGTCATGTTTGTAATCACGATGTTTAAATAAAGATATTTAAAAAAAGAAAGAAACAAAACATTTACTAAATTAACTCATTTAATTCTTAATTGAAGGATCTCAAAAACCAATGCACTTTCTTAGCATTTCCCAGATGAGAACACTAAGCCAGACATTACATTGCCAGTATTGTCTAAGTATGAGGATAATTGGATGTCATTTGTACACAAGTAGTTTCAAAGTGGATTCACTCTAAGATAAGCATGCTATTAACTATGTAACTTTATCCCACTGATGCTATGATTTGTGTTAATTAAACCACAGCAAGTGTGAGCCACCAGTGGTACATGCTGGTATCAATTTTGTTTAGCAAGTTAGATTGTCTAAACTCCAACATCCTGATATATAATATGGATTGAGCATAGAATTCATCTTGAAGGTTTATTATAATAATTAACTGAAAATATGACCAACAATCATGACTATTTTATGTTTGTCAAAACTTGTCTAAGTACTTGACATGATCAATTATTGTTTTCTACTACTAATGGTGACCATAAGTATCAGGAATTCAATCATTACTTCTTTAAGGAGATGGAATAACACTTTGAATTACCAGAAAAAGAGAAAAAATTTTAATTGTTGTGATTTTTTTATTCTTATCTTTTTCAAAATCTAAAATTTTTAGTAAGAAAGTAAGATGTTTTATAACCTCACTAGTGTTAGACATTCACTACTATTGAAAAGGAAGAAGTGAAATCTTCTTGCCCCATGTATTCCCAATAAAGCCATCACTATCACTTCCATCTATCTATCCACCATTTTTCTCCATAAATATTTTGGCACACTTTCTGTATCAACAATTTTAGGTAGAGCTGATACAATGGTGAATAAGATTGGAAGGATTCCTAGTTTATGAAACTTAGAGGCAAGTGGTAGTAGAAAGATTAAAATCAACAAGTCTAATTCGAAACCAAAGAGAAATGAAATCTACAAAAATAAGGAAGGAAGAAAGAAAAATAGTGAAGGGAAGATGGAAGTAGGAATGCACTTTTTTAGGAGGAACCAACGAAAAGTTATCTGGAAGGGGACTTTGGAAGAAGATGAATAATGACAAAGAAACAGGTTGGTAAATACCTGGGAGAAGAATTTTCCAGGGTAAGAAAATAGCAAATTAAAGTTTTATTCATCATAATGATGGTGAGGAAGGGTAGTAGAGTGATTTATTGGTGGGAGGGTGGGAAAGTTAAGAGGTGAGCCTGAGTAGATCCCACAGCAAGCTGAGTGCACTAGACATAAAATTATAATTGGGATTAAGTTTAAGGCTGAAGTTATGACTCAGAAGTAAAAACATATGACTAGCATGTGTAAGATTCTTGCTTTGATCTCCAGCAATGCACACGTACAGACACACACATGGATTAAGGTTCAGGGTATAATCCAGCTGGATTAGGAAACTCTTCATTCTACATACTCTTGGCTTGCTTGATGGTGTTCCAAAACAGCTCATATTTATGACTAAAAGGCGACTGATAACTGGGAATAATGTGATTTCTTTATTTATGAAGACAAATCATCAAAAGGCACATTCTGCTCAAATATTTACAATCTCAGTTAACAATGAACCTGACGCCTGAGATGGCCCAAATGATGTGAGAGCTGTTGTGGCTGTGGAACACCAAGAGAATGAAAATTGTCAGAAAAGCTAATGGGGCTAAATGATATGACTCCTTACAGCTTGGAGAGCAATTCTCAAATGGGGAGCCTTCTCTTCAGGGAAAGATGTGTAGGCTCCAGACTCAATAGTCTTTAGGGAATAGAAGAGCCATGCTAATGTTTAAACTAATTGGTGTCAGTTACAAATCAGCTCTTTCTGGACTCTGTTCCTCTTGAGAACATGTTTTGCTCATAAAAACATCCGCCATTGGATGACATAGCTTGCGAGGTGTTTTAGAATGCCTCATGAACTCGACTTAATTCATTAATTCTGGGTACGGAAGACATAGGGTGCAGGTGGGGAAAGGGGACATGCAAGGTCTTCTATTATTAGCAGCCAGAGAACTGATGGTGCTGACAGGGAGGTAAAAAGACTGACAGCTCCTGCCCACACATGTTCAAGAAGCAGGACCCTCACAATGCCCTGCAAGACTAGAGGTAGCTGCTTTAAAACATCAAGTAGGAATAGGTCATTGACTTGTTGTACAACAGTGTCTGACTTTTTTCTCTCCTGTCCTTGTGGTCAGGATTTGCCTCTATTCCTCATGACATGTCTTTAGCCCAGAATGACTTGTATCATGTGCTATTGCAACATCATTAAATCTGGTAAAGATGTTCCCCTCCCTTTCTTTCTTGACTCTTTTACCTGTGAATCTGATTCTGGGATTTTATTTTCCTCCATCTTTCTTTCCCTCAACTCTATCCTTTTTGTTTGTTTGTTTGTTTTGGGGCCATACCCAATGGCACTCAGGGGTTATTCCTGGCTCTGTGCTCAGAAATAGCTCTTAACAGGCTCTACCTGTGCTACCACTGTGCTATCTCTTCAACCCTGACAATCTTAACAAGGCATCAGTCTTTTAAAGCTTTTTTGAGTCAGAAAGTGTTGCAGGTTGAATACAATTTTGCTTCTGTGACACCTTAAGTAAGAATGTTGCCAACCATTCCAAATTGTACTCCAGATTAGAGAGAACATGACTTGCTTACTCAGGAATAAAGGGCATATGAGAGAGATCATTGTATATCTATTCCTTTCCTTCTGGCTGACTTCACTCAGCATAATAGCCTCTAGTTCCATTCATGTTGCTGCAAATTGTATAATTTTGTTCTTTTTTAGAATGTGTGTTGAAATTATATATGAGAAAACATTGTTAACAATATTATAAACCACACAATCTCAATCAATAAAAATGTTTTGAAAGACATAACAACAGGAGGTGGGGTGCTGAGGGTGACAGTTTAGTGGTGATGGGAATAGCACTGGTTGTGGAATTTCTGGGAAAATATTATATCTGAAATGCAACAATCAATAACCTTGCAAATTATGGTTCTTTGATGAAGTAAAGAAATATTTTAAAGAGAAGAAAGAATACATTGTTTCTAAATACTATATAAAATAATAACATAACTTTGTGAATTGGGTTTATATGGGAAAAATTGGTGTATGGTGCAGAAAACTGCCATTGCTCACTAAAGGGAAGTGGTTTGTCTTAGGAAGGGAGAAAATCCCAGTTGTGCAGAGAATTTTCTTTTTACCCCCTGATATTATTATCTTGGCCTGGCAACTTAACTTTTCTAGACTTTGGGGCTTCCTTATTTGCCAAACAGAAGTCAGAGTGTCTAACTTGTAGGTTTGTATTAAGAATTAAATGTGTGAAGCTATCACCATGTTGCTAGAAATACTTGGGAGGAATGAAATCATGTTTTCAAAGGAGCCTGTTTTAGAGGGTCTTTTCATATTTAGAATATTCATCTCGTATTATTTTAAAATATTTCTTTCAATAAAACATCAGAGCACAAATCTTTCCTTTAACAGTATTGCAAATCACAGTGCCTAGAAGAAAAAAATAGAAGTATCTGTCATAGAGATAGGCTGGAGGTTGGGAAGGAAACTGGGGACATTGGTGGAGGGAAGTGGACACTGGTGAAATGGTGGCTGTTCAATCATTGTATGACTTAAAATCAAGAACAACTTTGCCACTTTGAACTTACATTTACTCAATTAAAATAATTAAACATGAAAATGAAAAGAAAAAATGTATAAAAGAAAACATTAAATCAAACTTACATACTAGTTTATATCTTGCCAAAACTCTATTAAGCATTCTCAAAAGCTCAGAATGTATTCCATGTGGTCCTAATTTTCAATAAGGTATCTGTGGAATAAAACAAATAAAACAAGATTCTCAGAAATCTACCTTGAATGTCTCATTAATATACCCTAGAGTCTCTTGTTGTTTATCCAGAAAAGAATAAAACTTGTCTCGGCTACCCCTAAAAGTCACCATGTAACCAAGTTTCCCTTTGGGTTTTTTTTTTTTAATTTTTTTTTTTTTTGGTTTTTGGGTCACACCTGGCAGTGCTCAGGGGTTACTCCTGACTCCATGCTCAGAAATTGCTCCTGGCAGGCATGGGAGACCATATGGGGCACCGGGATTCAAACCAATGACCTTTTGCATGAAAGGCAAACGCCTTACCTCCATGCTATCTCCCGGGCCCCTCCCTTTGGGTTTTTAATCAGGGCAGGAACTATCCGCTCCGTAGTGGACATTTCAGATAACACAGTGAGTCTCAGTGAAGTAAAAAATAGCATCTATCGAATCTCAAGGCCCTATTTCAGCAAAACTCTTTGTATAGAGATGTAAAGAGTTTTCCTAAGGGTGCAGTACATAGGAGAGCCGAGACTGAAGTTCTAAATCCCATAATGAGATCTTCAATGATTTTTTTTCTTTTATGTTTTTCAGGTACTCTCCCCTGGGTATCGCCTGCTTAATTTGTGGGAAGATCATTGCAATCAAGGACTTAGAAGTGGTTGCTAGGCAACTGGGGATGTACATGATCACGGTGATTGTGGGCCTCATCATCCATGGGGGCATATTTCTCCCCTTGATTTACTTTGTAGTGACCAGGAAAAACCCTTTCTCCTTTTTTGCTGGCATTTTCCAAGCTTGGATCACTGCCCTGGGTACCGCTTCCAGGTAGAGAACACAAGAAATCACCTTTCTCTGCCCACTCCTCAACCCTCTTGTCTCTTTCCCGTCTTTCCATTAAAAAAATTCAATGAGAACACTTTTCATGTATATTAAAATATATTCTTAAAAGAGGTGAGCTCATTATGGTTTGGGCTCCATCTAGAAACTTCTGGCTTTTCCAATGAACCGTTTTGGATTAGAAATGAACTGGATGGGAAATAAAAAGTCTTAATAAATTTTGCAAATTAAAACATACTATGTGCGGCCAGAGCAGTGGCACAAGGCGTAAGGCATCTGCCTTGCGCGCGCTAGCCTAGGACGAACCGGGGTTCCACTCCTTAGCGTCCCATATAGTCCCCCAAGCCAGGAGTGATCTCTGAGCACATATCCAGGAGTAACCCCTGAGGTGTGGTCCCCCCCCCAAAAAAAAACAAACCAAAAAAAAAAGCATGCTATAAATTGCTATCACACTTTTTTTTTGTTTTAAATGTTTTCTAAAGGGTACAATAGGGTCTTAGTCTCTTTTAAGACATTCTTCCAGGGGCCAGAGCAATATACCACAGTCGGCAGGGCATTTGCCTTGCATATGCTGAACTGGGTTCTATCTCCAGCATCCCATACGGTCTCCTTAGCCTGGCAGGAGTGATTTCTAAACGCAAAGCTAGGAGTAACCCCTGAATAAGACAAGGTGTGCCTCCAAGAATGAAACAAACAAAAAATGAATTTCTTCCACTTGTGATTGAAAAATGCTAATGCAAAATACCACTTTATTGAAATGAGTTTTCAAAAGAAGAAAGAGCTTTTTATGGAAAACAGATTAGATTTTTCCAAACCAACCAGAAGTCAGTATGATGTCTCTCTGGTTGAGCCCATTTTGCCACTGAATCTGAGAGAATCGGATGTTTTCATTCTCTTTTGACAGTGATGGAATCAGTTACTTCTGAATTACTGAATTCTTGTTCTTTGAAAGACCAGAGAGAATCCAGATACATCAAGAAAACAATATATTTTTTACATATTTTGGACTAAATTTATCCTAACTAAACAAACAAAACCAAGCATATAAGGAACACCTGGCAATTCAAAATTTGTTATTTTTATCCTTTCAAACCAAAATCATTTGTTTCTACAAATGTATCTGAGGCACCAATTAAGACTGGAACACAGAGCACATGGCAGAGAAACATGTAAGCTCTATAGTCCAGAGTCCAGTGTGTCTCAGCAGTTGCAGTTTAACAGGTCCTCATGGCTTAGCATCTGACCACAGGCTGTCAGATGTCACTTGATGACATAGCATGGCTGCTGTTCCAATCTATTGAAAAGATGGCCATATTTCCCTTAAGTGACTTAGAAATCAACCACAGTGACTCCCTTGAAAGCCAAAAATATTTCTACCTTGCAAATAAATGTGAATTCAGTACTATAAACCTGGGAGATACAAGAACAAGCTAAAATCTGTGGAATCTGGGGTGTACATTTAAAATGAATGGGAACACTTAAAATGTTCCTTTTTCTTCTTGTTCTTGTAAATCTCCTAGGTCTAAGAATCTGAATACATAAATATATTCTCCCTCTGAAGAAATGAGTAATTCCTTTTCTTTTCTTTTTTTTTCTTTGTTTTTGGGTCTCACCCGGCAGTGCTCAGGGGTTACTCCTGGCTCCATGCTCAGAAATTGCTCCTGGCAGGCATGGGGGACCATATGGGGCACCGGGATTCGAACCGATGACCTCTTGCATGAGAGGCAAACGCCTTACCTCCATGCTATCTCCCAGGCCCATTCCTTTTCTTTTCTTTTTTGTCTTTTTGGCCACATCGAACAGTGCTCAGGGCCTACTACTGACTCTGCATTCAGAGATTAATCCTGGTGGGACCCAGTGGAGCATATGGGGGTACGGAGATTAAACCGGAGTTGGCCATGTGCAAGACAAGTACTCTATATGTTGTACTATTACTTTAATTTCCATTTTTATATATTTTTGCTGTTCAGTAATATGCTGTGTGTGTTCCACAGCAGAGCCCCCACTCCAGTTTGTACATTTTTAAGTCCTGTGTATTAAATAGGCCTATGACAGATTCTTTCTGAATACATATCTACAGGACTGTCTGTTTATTCCCTCAGGCTGCATTTCTAGAAATGGAATTTCTGAGTGGAATGGCAAGCACATTGATGATTTTAAGACACATCTCAGTTTGCTATTTGGAAAAGAACATTAATTTTCTTCCTCACTGACAGGGTATGAGAATGTATCTTTCCTTATCTATTCACTCACTGGTCTTCTCAATCAGATTGATATTTTCCAATCTTGATGAAAAGTGAACTCATTGGATTTGCCTTCCTTTTGTTGAAAGTGAAGTTAATTAAATCTTTTGTGTTCTTGTTACTCATCCTTCTCCTGCACCTTCCTCTGTGAATTGTTGGTGATCTCATTTTCTCATTGGGGTATTCCTTTGGGGGGAATTTACAACCCTCTTTATGTCTGAAATACTAATTCATACCTTAAATATTGGGAATGATGCCTCTCACTCTCTAACTGGCATTTGTCTCAAAAGCTTGGAATGCGTTTTCACCACTGAAGGTTTTTAATTTGTAGTCATTGGAGATCAGCATTTTCTTTTAGCACTTATAAGTTCCATTTTTTTCTATGAACATATCCTTCAAAGGTTTTAAGAATATTTTAGCTTTCCTTCTAATCCATTAGTGGCTTATATCTTAAGGCCACATCAAAATGATTATTACATTTTTATATTTTCCTTGAAAAATAGACCATGGCTTTTACAAAAATTATTTTGCAATCCCATTTTATGTGAAAATTTTTTAATGTGATCTCAGTTTTATAGGTAAGTAAAATAGGTATACAAATCTTATAGATAGTAAATCATAAAGAAATTTTAAAAAGCAAAGTTAAATAGTGAATATGCACAGTTTAAGAAGAATAAGAACTAGACATATATCTCAGTGTCTTTTTAAGACCAGATAATAAAAGTAATTTGAGACCAGGTAATAAAAGTATGTGGATAACCCAATCTTCATTTAAAAATGATATTTTGATTTAGACAAATATTTAAATCAGTTAATAGACAAATGTCAGGGTGATCCACAAATTTTAGATCATTCTCCCATACCTTCTCTGTATTTTATTTGGAAAAAAAATGTAGTTTCAGATTTTTAAAGAAAATGTAGCTTTTTCTTGCTTATAAATTTTTCTTTGTAGAAAGTCAACCTGGCAGGAGCTCATGTGAAAGATTAACTCAGAGTTTCTTTGTCATAATGACCATATTCTGTCTCCTCAGGCCTTGTTCTGAATGGAGATGTGAAGAGACCTTGACCTCTTGTCTCAGTGGCCACAGAGGCTGCTGTTGAGAAAAATGGGGGAAAGATAACAACCTAGAACTCATGTCTCTACCCCTTCAAATTTAGGACATGTTGTTAAGATTAATATGAAGCAAAAAGATGAACATCAGCTATTTGACAGTTATCATCAACGGTAGAAGAC
>PVKC010005471.1:0-33123 GCA_004027635.1 Crocidura indochinensis | reverse complement strand
TTTTAGTGTGTCTATGCAAACAAAGATCAATGACATATAGCATTGTCGGTGTATATGGAGGCCATAGGAATGAGAACAATCCCCATGACATAGTTCACTCATAAGCACTAAACTGAGGGACACTACCACCAACAGTCCTTATTAAACAGTTCACAAAGAAAAGACAAGATAAAAGTGGAAAAGATGTCATGATAGAAGAGGATATGGAGAGAGTTATAGCTATTAAAGAAAATACTCAAAATATTCATAAGACGTATGTGTCCATTTTATGTCCTTTGAAATAGTTTTGAGATTGTTAGATCCACTTTGGTCTATGATTATAATCATATGGTACTGAAGTTAATAAGTGTAAATGTGGGGTAATGATGTTTGGAGGGGTATATGTTCGTGCAGGGGTTTGGGACATGTAGACTAGTATGAAATTGCCAGTGACAGCCTGAGTACACTTGAACAGCTATCTGCCAACACCCTTAAGCTTCGACAAGTGTAAAAAGGACTCTGACAAATACAGAGGTCTGAGAAGACACTTGCTGGCCTAGACTCCTGCTCCCAGGAAAGAAGGAGCTGGCATGGAAGTGGGGAAAACCCAGGGTGCCCCAGAAGCTCCTCCAAGGGTCCCACCTGGAGATCCGGAGGAAAGAGGAAGGGGGGGTGCAGGGGGACCCAGTCCCTACCCCCCTACCCTGAGCGGGCTAAGAGGGCCCCGGCACATACGGAGGTCTGCCAGAGGCCCAGGCTCCGGTCACCATTTTTTTTGATAAATTATCTAGAAAGGTTTAAAGACCCCCTGACATTCATATTACTTGCTATGCTTTAACTTTGAATGTTAGTGATAAGGAAGAAGGAAAGATGTTTTGCAGATTGATTTTTGCTTCCTGGTTTTAACATTCTAACTAGGAAACTATAATAACTATATCCATCTTATAATTTCTGCAAGTCAGAAGCAGTAAGTGACAGAACCATTTCATGGAAAAAACCTCCAGTCTCCAGGGACTTTCTGTCTCAGATGTGCCAATTTTAGAAATTTACAGAGGTCGCTTTGCCTTTACAACTGACCCCACACTAGTTTTCAAAATGTCGACCTTATAAGGAATTTTGAAGAATAGTGATGATGGCTATGCATTTTAGCTTACAGTAGGTCAAGAATCAGCAATTTAAGGACATCAAGAGAAATTATATCAGTAATCTCGAAAAGTAGGTTTTAGGTTTTGTCTAACATAAAATCTCCAGAAGTGCAAAGTCTCTTTACTCTCTTACAAATGAAAAAACTAGATTTCTGAGCAATTTAAGACACTGGTGGTTAAAAAAAAAGTGAAAGAAATTGAAAAATATGTGACATAATCACCCAATCCCATTTTAACCATTGCAATTTCTTTCTTTTTTTCTTCTTATTTATTTAATCTGATTTTAGGGTCACATCTTGCGGCACTCAGGCTTTACTCCTAGCTCTCCAACTCTCTTCAACTGGCTTAAGGCTCACTCCTGACAGTGCTTGGGGATCCGTACGGAGTGTTGTGGATTAGAACATCCGTCAGAACTGCATGCAAGGCAAGATGTACTACTATCTCTCTTTTACCCTAACTCTTTCTTATACAGCTAGATACCTCCTTGACCGACTTATAAAACACAATACAAAAACATTGATATAACTGATATTTTACATAAATCCTGAATGATGTTAACATGGCAGGAGCAGTCTAAGACAGAAAAATTTGTATCTTTAAACTCCTCTCTCTTTCTACTTGGGTAAAAAAAAATCAGTCTACTATTCAGTTGGAGCAATAGAGATAATATAGTGGGTAAAGCGCTTGCCTTGCATACAGTAAATCTGGGTTTGATCACCAGCAACCCATATGTTCCCCTGAACCCATCAGGTGTATTACCTGAGCACAGAGCTAAGAGTAAGCCCTGGTACAACCAAGTGTGGCTCAAAACCAAAAGAAAAAAAATACAAAAATAAACCAAAAATATCCGTCTAACTGATGATAGGGATTTCAAGATTTAATTTAACTTTGGGGTGGAGCAATAGCACAGTGGGTAGGGCCTTTGCCTTTCACACAGTGACCCAGGTTCAATCCCAGACATTTTACAGTGTTCCCTGAGACTGCCAGGAGTGATTCCTGAGTGTAGAGCCACCACAAGTAACCCCTGAGCACTGTCAATGTACCCACCTAAACAAAACAAAAGAAAACAAAAATAAAGACCTAATTTTCTAAGCAGAAAATAAATTTGCTCATTCTTTTTTTTTTTTTTTTTTTTTTGGTTTTTGGGCCACACCCAGTGACGCTCAGGGGTTACTCCTGGCTATGCGCTCAGAAGTCACTCCTGGCAGGCACGGGGGACCATATGGGAACCGGGGGATCGAACCGTGGTCCGTCCTAGGCTAGTGCAGGCAAGGCAGCAGGCACCTTACCTCCAGCGCCACTGCCGGCTCCCAAATTTGCTCATTCTTATATCTAGAATGAAAATCATAGAGCTAATGAATGTTAGGAGAGCAAGTTTATGTCATATGGCCAAATATTATTACTTTAATGTTTTTCTTTATGAAAACGTCTGTTGGGTTCAGACAGTACAAGCAGTTAAGACACCTGTCATATAAGTGCTTGATGTGGGTTCTATTCCCTGCCTGCCTACATTTCTCTACACACTATGTGGCATACCTGAGCACAGAGCCAGGGGTAATTCCTGAGCATAGCTAGGTTTGCTTTAAAATAATAAGCACAACAAACAGAAAGACAAGAGAAATAAAAATATATCTAAAATAATGAATATTTTATTGTGCTCTATTTTTATTTTTGAAAGTTTAATCTTTAGATAAAATGTGACTCAGAGAATTTCAGATATGATTCTAACTGCTGAGTCAGGACTAGGCTTTTACTTTCCAACTTCTGCTTCCTGTAGCTATTCTAGTTAAGTTAATGCTTTTTTTTTATTTCAGGTATTTTATCTTGGTGATAAACAACAGGCTTTTGTGTTGTTTAGCAACACCACTAACTTCCTCTGGGAGTCCTAAACTACTGCAAGTTTAAGCATACAAAGCTTTCTCGTCTAGCTTTAAAATATTTACTACCTAACTCTTGGTTTCTCTTCACATTGTGCCAACTCTATGTAAGCAAGTAGTAGTCTGACCTTTCATCATTTTTTCTCCATCATAATCTGTAGACAAATTTGTACCTATGCATAAAGATTGAGCTGCTATTGGGAAATAAAAAGGCAAAGAAAGTGAAGTATTAATCAGTCATGGAAGTGCCCCAGCAGCTTCTCCTCCATCTGCAATTTTTACAACAATCTCATAAAGAGAGATTGTATTTGCTTGTTTGTTTTGAGAACTCCCAAAGGGTGCTCAGGAGATCCAGAGTCCCACTGATGATTTATACCTGCCTGATCATAAGTTTGACACAAGATACTGATGATGCTTAAAGTCTGGGAATTACCCAGGTCAACCCAGCAATGCCTGGCAGGCTTCTGGTGCTGTACCCATGTGGTGCTTGAGATAAAACCATTATACTATCTCCTGTTAGATAATATTTTTACTAGATAAGGAACAGATTCAGAAACAAATTTAGTTTCTTGCTTTCTTTTCTTTTCTTTTTTTTTTTTTTTTTGGTGTGTTTTGAGTTACCCCAGGCTATGTTCAGGGCTTATTCCTGGCTCTGAACTCAGGAATCACTTGGAGAAGGCTATGAAACCATATGGGATACCAGAAGTTAAACCTGGGTCAGCCATGTTCTATTTCTCCTACCCCGGGTTTATCTACTTGCCTAATTAAGAAAGATCAAAGTAAATATTGAATTTGACACAGGTCTGCCACCAGCCTAAATAAGTGTGTTTGGGTCTGGGAAGACAGTAAAGGGATTAGGGCATATACTTTGCAGTCTTCTGATCCTGATTTGATCTTCAGCACCACATGGTCTACTGAACATTGCTAAGTGTAGCTTTAGAGGCTCTCCCAAGCATCTTCATGCTGTTTCTGGTGGTCCCCAGAACTGTAGGGAACCCCTAGGTGTGTTTCATACTCCAAATTATTTCTTCAAGTTGTAGGATTTTGAAATAAAAGCATCAGTGTAAATTAATGTTAAACACAAAACTTTCCAGAGATTATAGACTGAGGGCTTAATTGTTGAATAAGAATAATTATTATATTTGCATAGACCTGTCATCTCTGTACAAGAGATCCTCAGACTATATTTATAATAGCATCTGTTGAAATTCAATGAACATTCAGTAATCAAAAAAAGACAAAATACAAACCAAAAATTAATAGGATTCTGGGTATACATTGGTAAATATTAGTCCTATTAATATTTGAAGTAAATCTATTCAATTTAGAGCAAAATACTTTTAATCTTTGTTTTTGGCACTCTGGAGGAAATTTGGAGAAAAGAAGTAGGTGAGTAGTACACAAAACTTACCAAAACTATCAATATTCAGTCAGTGTTGGTGTGCATGTCTGGCAAAAGGAAACTCTAATCCAGTGACTGGTTCAACCATTATGAAAAACAACATGGACACTTGCCAGAAAACTAAGACTTGAGCTCCAGATGAATCAGAAATTTCATTCTGTGTATTTACCACAGAACCAAAAAATTCTACTAAGCAAAAACATTTGCACTCCTATATTTATTGCAGCATTACTTGTAGTTGTCCATATCTGGAAACAACCCAAATATCCACAAACAGAATTGGAAACTATGGTAAAGATACACAGTAAAATACTACTAAGATTCAAGAAAAAAATAAAATCATGCAATTTGCGCTTACAAATGGATGATGGATGGAACTGGAAAGTGAAGTCAGCCAGAAGGAAATGAACAGATACAGAGTAATATTATATATGGGGTGGGGGTACAAAAATACATAGTGAGGGAGCAAGGGAACCTAAAAATTGGCCTATAGATGGAGCTAATAATGGCAGTCAGACATGGGTAGTGGGATGGAAATGATGAGACATAGACAGGGGTAAGAAAAGACCCTGAAAAAATTATGTGTTGGGGGAAATTAGTTCTATGGTCATATGTCTAATTTTGTAAGTTTGTATACAGAAAACCCGAGTCTTGTGAGCATTTTAAAATTGTAAATCACAATGACTAAAATAAAATATATTTTTAAAATTACCAGTGTTCAGTGCATATCACAGACCAATGAAAGAAGAATTTCTAGATGATACCAGGTGAGAAGTTTGAACAGACACCTGATATGGTGTTAAGGATTAAATAAGACTAGAGAAGACTAATGTACACATTCCTGCATATTTTGGAAGAGACAAAGAACATAAGTCTTCCATATCAGGGAATGCTGTGTAGAGGTTCCTTATAAATGTGTATGATATTGAAGAGGGTCTGCAATTAATGCTGGAAATACTAACAAGTGTTGGAAATTGGAAGATTGCCAAGGAGATTCATAGGTAGCCTAGAATCCTATGCTAAAAGCATAAACTCAGGCACCTAGTCAGGTATAGAACCTTCAGATGGTAACCTCTGACTATGGGACAAGGCATGTAGCAGAAAGAAACAGGATAAAATTTTAGTTTGACGGGGTGTTTGAAATGACAATATCCTGCAGACCATGGGAACTGACTGTTGGGAACCAGGATCTTTCCACATAATATGAATTAAGCCATGATCTACTTAGAGATCTGATTTTTGTCCCTTAGAAAAATCCCGCCTTTGTGGGACAAATAGTGATTTGAAAAAATAGACATTTGAGGAGTAGCCAGTGATTTTTTTTTAATAAAAAATAGATCAAGAAGTTTAATAAAATGAAGAGTCCCTTGCTCCCACCTGAGGTTCTGATTTGGTATGTTAGAGTACTGTTAGAACACCCTGTCTTTACCCCAAACAAAAGTTTTCCCAACTTTTACCATGCCTATGCAAAATGATGACCACTTTTATAAGTTCTGATTTGGGATTCAAGTCTCTTTCAGAGAACTATAGAACAAAATTTATGTAACCCTTCTCAATTTGTTTAAACAGAAAACGGTGAATTGTTGGAATGCTCTGCTTTTACCCAAAACAAAGGTGGTTGGAACACCCTGCCTTTACCCAAAGCAAAGGCATTCCCCAGCTTCCTCTTTCTTTTACACTAATCCCTTTGACCTGTAAAGTAGATTGGATTATAGGTACTTTAGTCTCTCACTCAACCCTCACTCTCTGGTTGGTAAAGAGGTTTCAGTTTGGCTTGGCATGGAGAGGTACCATGAAGCAAGAAACCAACCAACTCCATTCTTCTCTTCTGACTGGCTTGGTTTATTTATTTTTTTTGACTACCCTGCTTCAGACCTGTTCACCCAAGGTTGAAAATATGGTGAGCAGATTTATTTCAGAGTACCAGAAAGGTAGAAGTCTGAGTTTCCCATAAACAACATAAAATTTGCAGTGAGAAACCCTGTTTAGGTTATTATTAGGTGGATATCTTCAGGATTTCTGTTTGAATCTATGGAAAGGCTAATCCAGGAATTTGACTCCTGCTTCAAACAGAGAAGTACCATTTCTGTTTCCTATATAACACTCTCTTCCATTTGTTTTGTTTTGTTCATTTTGTTTTGATGTTAAACTTTTAATTTAATTTTTGTGGCATTCTAATTGGCACATAACATTAATTTAAGCCATGCAGCATAATTATATAACAATTGTACACAACACAAGATCATTGCCATAAAGCTAGGTAATATTCATTAGTTATAGTGAAATATGGTTATTTTTTTCTTTGAGAACTTTTTAAATGTATTTTCAGAAAATTTCAAATATTCTATAGAATATCATTAGCAATCGACATCATGCTGTATAGACTTCCCCATGAATTCTTTATTTTATAATTGTTTTTATAAATTTTCACCTTTTGATATACTCAAACTATTTCACCATTCCTACCTCCAGAAACCACTGATTTAAAGGAAGAAAACTTGGGAGTTCTTGGAAGGAATTCTTGTGAAAGGTATTTCCAAAGTCATAGAGAGTAAGAAAATAAGGAACAAAAGACTAAATCAGGGAGAGTATTTCAATTTACGAAGTGGAAAGAGAAAGTATTGTCAAGGGGAAAAGGCATAAAAATTTAAGTTTTCTTTCTTGAATGTGTTTCAAATTTACATGCTATGCCAATCAACCAATAAAATGAGAAACATCTGGCAGGGTAGCATTTTTCTCTTATATAAAGGGTAATTCTTAACTCCAGCTGTAAAGAATTGAATGTGTAGTAGACAATAGAAAATGAGGAAACATTAACCAGGAGGGGGCAATTGTTTTGAGATGACCATTGTTTACAAAGGTATTTTTCAAGTTGCAACCAATATAGACTATAGGCTCCTTCCCACCTTAAAAAAGTGTTTTTGGAAAATATTTCCAGAGCGTCTTTTTAGAAGGCAATCATGGCAAGCATCAATGGAGTACTTTGCTTTGAGAGGAAATTGCTTTGGTAAACATTTTCAGTAGCTCTGGAGTCTGGCAGGGATCTGTGAAGAAAGTTAAAAGGAAAACATGAGAAAAGAAGTAGCATTATTAAAATATGGACTTTGATTTCATGAGAGTCAATGAATAACTCTCTTCAGTGTGAATAGCTATGACACAAAGAAATGGTCTGCTGATGGGCTCATGTCCCACATGTTCTCACAATTCCAGCTGGTTTCTTTACTCCATAACACATAACATAATTGTCTACTTCTCTGTAGATGCTTCTAAGTGCCTTTTGCGGGCAACTGTGTTGTGTCCAGCGCTGTGTCACAGCACTTAGCAGCATCTATCAGATATTGAACACATAAATACTGTCTTATTTTTAAATGGCATGAACAGTATTGGAATATAGATAGTAACTCTTATAAAACATAATAGAAGATTTAACCAGAGCTAAAAGGCTAATCACCTGTGTCTAACAACCAGGACAACACTGGTATATAAAAAACATTTTTATATTATTTCTTTGGAAAAGTTGCAGAAGAGGTTTGGGTGCCTCTCCCAGCAATTTTCATCAAGTAGGCCTGTGATTCAATACAATGGCTCAAAGGTATCATGCTGCTTGGGTTTTATAGCAACATGCATTACCCAAACCACCACAGTAGTGCTTAGGGGCCTCCAGGTTTACACCAATGTCAGAAACTGAGAAGTGCTGAAAATTAAACAGGTGTCAATCACATTCAAAACACGCCAACTTAATTCTGAACTATACTTTTGGCTTCTATTTATATATTAGCAGGGATCCTCAAACTTTTTAAATAGGGGGCCAATTCATTGTCCCTCAGATCGTTGGAGGCCGGATTATAGTAAAACCAAAAACTACGAACAAATTTCTATGCACACTGCATATATCTTATTTGGAAGTGAAGAAACTAAATAGGAACAAATACAGCATGTGGCCCGCAGGCCGTAGTTTGAGGACCACTGACTTAAAGCCTTGCAAAGCTCCATTTTGTCAATTCTATAATAGAAACTGAGTGATTTTTACCCAACTGTTTACCATTTATTTTAAGTATCAGGTTTGAGAATCCTATTAGGTCTTGTTTTATAACATTCATAACATGTTCACCTTATGAGCACTTAAGGTGCTTATAAGCTTGTGATGTTCAGTTTCACAAAGAAAACCAACCAGTATCCTATACCCTGTAAAAATTCCAGGATAAAATTCAAAATCTTTTGTGAAAATGACTAACCATAGGTCCAGATAGCAATTCAGATTACTCAGTATTTGAAGTTAAGCTGTTCAAAGATATTGAAGGGTGGACATATA
Source organism: Crocidura indochinensis (assembly GCA_004027635.1). NCBI lineage: Eukaryota > Metazoa > Chordata > Mammalia > Eulipotyphla > Soricidae > Crocidura > Crocidura indochinensis. The sequence goes on along the minus strand of PVKC010005471.1, from coordinate 24,408 downwards.
AATGTTTTCCGTCTAAGAGGACTTTGGGGAAAATGAATTCTACCTGAAATCACAGAATGTTATCAGGATAAAAATACAGAAAGAATGTTAGAAAATGTGATTAGGCCTGGTCAAAATTTCTACCTCCCCAATTTCCTTACAAATTATTACTCCTGCACCATCATGAAAATATGCTTATTTATTTTAAGGAGCTTTTGTTTTGTTTTTGGGTCACATCTGGCAGAGCTCAGTGGTTACTCCTGACTCTACACTCTAAGTTGCTCTTGGCAGGCTCAGGGAACCATGTGGGATGCCAAGAATCAAACCGGAGTCCTTTTAGGGTTGTTTGTATGCAAGGCAAAAGCCCTACTGCTATGTTATCGCTCTGGCCCTTTTAAGGAGAGTTTGGTGTGAATATTTTGCAGTTTAAGTCAGAAATCTTCTGTTGTAAAAAACAAAGGCCTGGAATCTAGTGTGCAATGAAATTATTATATGCAAAGAATGCTGAAGAGTCACAGTATCATGGTGGAGATGATGCAGTGGGATGGTGTGATGGGATTAGTTGGAAAATCAGTTATATAAGTCGTGTGAAAAATATCAATAACCAAACCATTCTGCAGAACAGATCTGTTGAAAGTCATGTTGTTCTGTTCAGCACTAGCACTCCAAAGACCACATCAGTGCCTCTTCAGCTAGAAACTAGGCATGAAGATTTGGCATCATTTCCTGAAATAATAGCTTCTGTACAATGGGGATAAGCTTGTACTTCTTGCTGCAAACTTAAGGCATTTAATTGTCAAAGCCTTGTCACAGGCCTTTATGCCATCTGATAATGAATCAGAGACTGTGATTCTCCTTTCATAAAAAGCCAAATTCACCTCTATTTGGAGAGACCATTTAAATAGATTCTCTTCTGCCAAATCCAGGTGCTGATGTCATGAACACTCTGACCCCTATTGTTATTTCTATCTACCAGTCTCCAAGTAGGTCAGTCTGTGTTAGCAAACAAACCACAGGCCTTTTCTATACTTACACTGCTCTCATCAACCATTCAGTGTCCACGTGTTTGGTCTATCAAACAGTCCAGTCTTGCAATATCAATTCCAGAGTTGTCTGCCTCCACACCTCTTACCCCACTTTCACTCAGACTTGTACCATAGAGCTTGTCATTACCAAAATTTGTATATCTTTAGCACTTTTCATCTCTCAATCCCCGTGCATACCCTCATCACTATTTAACTGACTCTTGTTCTACAAAGAATCCATACTCTATGTTCTTATGAGGCTTCCATAGCTCTCTTCCCAATGGTTGTCCAAAACACAGGATCAAACCAATTAAAGGGGGGTTTATTGATGAAGAGGTAACATTTAAGTTGGTTATAGAGCAAGCTTAAATGGCAATCTGGTCTTATGTCAAACATAGTTAGTGTAAAATAGTATCCTAAACATATTTAAGAGGGGCTGAAGAGATAGTACAGCAGGTAAAGACTTGTCTCACATGAGGCCAAACCAGGTTCAATTTCTGGCATCCCATATAGTCCCCAAAATGCTCCAGGAATGATTCATTGGCACAGAACAGAAAGGGCTCCTGAGCACTGCCAGGTATTTTCAAAATACCAACAAACGGGCCCGGGAGATAGCATGGAGGTAAGGCGTTTGCCTTTCATGCAAAAGGTCATCGGTTCGAATCCCGGTGCCCCATATGGTCCCCCGTGCCTGCCAGGAGCAATTTCTGAGCATGGAGCCAGGAGTAACCCCTGAGCGCTGCCGGGTGTGACCCAAAAAACCAAAAAAAAAAAAAAAAATACCAACAAACATTCAAAGATTTACAGGAAAAATTATGCATATTTTGGGGAACAGTAAGTGAGTATAATCAATTGAATAATAAACAATGAAAAGTATAATCATATCACATATGTAAAAATTGTAGGAAAAGGGATCAAGGGTATGATATTTTATGATACAGGGGGAAAGGTGGCTATAAGCTGAGAAGGGTTCCACTGTATAATGTCCATTGGCAGGCTCTGTCCATCCTAGCATATAAGGCCTTTATCAGTAACATCATCTTTGTAAGATTCTGTCATGTTCCAATCAAAATAAAAAGAATATTACCTAGAATTTATTAATAAAATTTAAAAGAAGAAATAAAAGAGAAAGAAAAACAGAAAGGCTTGTGTGGAAAGGTTGTTTTGTCTTTTTTTTCTTTTGCTTAGACATATTAAGTATTGGAAAATTAAAAAGAAAATTCCCTTGGCCTAAGAGATACAGAGTTTTTCCACCTTTGAAACATACTGTCATGAGATCATCTATAGGGTGCAGGCACGTTCATTGTCGAACTTCAGGTCTTACTTTATGGTGCCAGGAAACGTTCTTCTCAGTTGTGGTTATTAAAGGCAATCTCTATAACTAGAGATCTTGGTTTTTGCACATATCCTAGGATAAAGTCTAGGATAGAGTCTTTCTTTATGGTTCCAGAAGTTCTGCTCAGTCACAATTGTTGTTGTCAGTCTTCTGTAATTAGTGATCTTGGATTTTGCACAGATCAAAGGATGGAGTATCTTCTGATTTGATCTTACCATTAGATAATGAGGTAGGGCAGCCTGCCCTTAGATCAAGTTGTTGCTGTTTCCTCATTGTCAGGATATCATATTAATCTACCCTAGTGCAAGTTAGTGCCAGAGCTGTATTAAGGACTCCCTGGTGGAAGTTTGATTTTTGGTGCTGCTGCAGGTAACTGTGTTAGTTCTGAGGTTGGAATCCAGGGTTTGAAGTTGAATGATGTCTGACCCCATGAGGTCTAAGTTGAGTCCCCATGACTGAGAAATGATTTACAGCAATAAGGGAACAGTAGTGTCCTCAAGCTGGGGATCCCACTGGAGCTGAATTTGATAATATGCAACAATCCACATTGAAGGGAGTGGGAGAAAGGGGCTACAAATAATGAGTCAACAGGAGCGGTGGTTGCAGCTTCTTGCTGGGGCAAGAGATGTAAGACTTAGAAGGAGTCTTTTCTCTTTGGGACCTGGTGGCAGCTTACTGGGTCAGGATTGCTGAGGAATTAAGGCTAAAGAGGGTTAGATAGGGAGAGATAATGGATCACATTTTTTAACAGAACCATAGAACATGAATCATATTGCTCTGTCTCATATTTCTATGTCTTCCTACAAATTGCAAAAATTTTGCCCTGGATGGTACCAGAGCAAAGCAGTCTCATGAGCATTGAGTGGAAATAAAAAATGATCAGACCTAATACTCAACCCAAAGTCAATGACATTAGAATCAAGAGACCCAAACTACAACAAACTCCACACAAAAGGGACCTGTTACACTAGCAGTCCAGGGGACAAAGGGGGAAATATGGGATGCATGTTGGGAACAGGGGTGAAGAATGACAACACTGGTCGTGCGAATGGCCCAAATTCACTGTCAATATATGCCTTAAATATAAGTGAAAGACTTGCAATTCACATTGGTCACAATATAAACTATTAAAAAAGAATATTACCTTATTATTTCTCCCAAGGAGGGATTGTTCCCCAAATGGCAAGTCTCAAACCATCTATTTTTTGCGTTTTTTTTTCGAGACACCCCCATGATGATGGATGTTCAGGGCCACTGAACTTAGTAATTGTTCTCAAAATTTCTGAGAATATCAATGCTGGTATTTGAACCAAGGGTTTCCAAATGCATGGTATGCATTCCAGTCCTTTGAACTATCTCCATTGCCTTTGTTATTTGTTTTATTAATCCAGAGAGTTCATCCAAACTTTGAGAAGTGAAGGAGCACAAAGCTGTAAGACTTTGATGGTTATATTATACAACACTACATGAGACTTTGATATCCCTCTCTTTCATTGATCTGCCCTCCATCAATACATCCATTTCAAAAATTATCATCATATACACCCATGCTTCTCTTCTTACTGAAGAAAGTTTCTAAACCTGTAAACTAGTGACATTACAAATTCTTGGTTTCCTGCCTTGACTGGACTATGAACACAAAGAACATTTTCTATTTGTTAACTACCATTTAATCTTTTGCAACTTTATTTTCAAACTTTCTCTTTAACACTTGCATCCTTAGAAAATAACATGTGTCTAATTTATCAAGAAAATGAAAAAAATTAAACAAATTATTTCCTATATATCTTGAAACCCATACTTCACTCTTTCATTTTCAGAATAATAAATGATTCCCTTTCAGTTCAAGATCAAGTCTTCTTCCTAAACTTTATCATCCTTTCTCTTCCATTGTCCTTAGGAAAGTTTGCTTCCTGAATTGTGTTTTTAATGTACTTTTCCTATTTGCACTTGCTTTACCAATATTTTTAAGTCTCTTCTCCAGAGGCTATGAAGAGCCTGCCAGGAGGAGTGCTTGATTTACTTAACTTGGTAACTTAATTTATTAGTATTAAATATATATTTGACCATATATTTGTTTGCTTGAATCTTTATATTTCCAAGCATAGTCTCAATATACTTGAAGTTTATAACCTAATTAAAAGTTTACTTTGGTCTAAGAACCTAGTAACAGGGAAACAATTTTTAACAAATTCATTAAGTTCATTCTACTGTCAAATTTATTAGTTTATTCAAACTTATATTACCTTAGTTATGCATCATTAATGCTACATGTTGGGAAATGCAATTGAATTGAATGGATATGTGTGAATTGGATCTTAAATAATAATTTTTTCTTGTATTAACTGTTTTATTTTCTAGAATAGATCCATGTTGACAAGAGTTTTGTTTGTTTGTTTGGGGCTACACCCAATAGTGCTTTGGGCGTATTCCTGGCTCTGTGCTCAAGAATCACTTCTGGAATTGTTTGGGAGCATATAGGATTCCCAGAATTGAATCCAGGTTGACCTTGTGCAAGGCAAATGTTCTACCTTCTGTTATATCACTCTGGCCTCTGAAAAGCTATTTTTAACTAGCAATTATTACTAAGTAAAAAGTTCTGAGGATAATTCTTTGTAAGAGTCAATTTCACAATCACAACTAATGTGCTTTTTGAATTGTGTATGATAAAGGCAGGGGAAAAACTTATATTAGACAGAAGTTCATTGAGGAAAGAAAAACTGCTTCAAAAAGGTGAGCTATTAATTGCAAGAGAGAATGGGGGTGACACTCACAGCCAAACTATTGACCCCCTACGTAACATCAGATTAAGAATCTCCTAGACTCTCAATCAAGAGTTCAGACCTCAACACCACTATGCATTTTGTTGCTGGCTTCCAGCACTGTGGAGCCAGAGCAGCAAGCATTTCTCAGTCCTAGCACTGAAATATCTGGTATGGTCGATTGACAATTGCTCACAGGGCCCTGCACTGTATCCTAGAAGCACTTCTTAGGAGACCAAAAGATGAGATATGAGAAGAGAGGAGAGTAGGGGAGGGGAGAGGAGGCAAGCACCTTACTCATGAAATTGTCACTGTAGCCTCAAGACAGAATATTTTCACATGGGATTTGTTACAGATTAGTGGGTATAGGGTGACTAATAAATTTCTTTAAAGTCCTCTGTCACATGCTCAGATGTATTTGTTATATATGTATATTTTGAATTTCTAAGTAAAGAGTCTGTCCTTTCTTGTTTGTTTATGAAGTCAAAGTATTATGATTTTTGTATATGATTTCAGAAGGAAATGCCATTTGTAAACAAGAAATCAGAGACATTTTTCTTAATCAGAAGACTTTTATCTTCTGGTTTGAAAATGAGAAAAACCTAGTTTATGAAATATGCAATGCCATGAGCATCTCATTACACAAATCATCTGTATAAAGAATACAAAGAGGGAGGCCAGAATTTAGGTGAGAGAAAAACAGATTATCTTTCATTAGTACTTACATCAAAGGCCCTTTAAGAGTAGGAAATAAATACAATTCTCTGTGAAGAATGTGATATTTCATTAATTGGGGTTTATTGGGTATCAGAAAGGCATAATTTGGTCACATTTTGTAGTGCTCTGGACTTACTGCTCTGCATTCCACAATCACTTCTGCAGGTGTTTAGGAGACTTTATTTGGTCCTGAGGATTGAACCAGGATCAACTGCATCTAAGACAAGACCCTTACTATATTTCCAGCCCCAATAACTGTTTTTGAAAGTTATCAATGAAGTCTGATTTAAGCCATCATATAGAATGCAAGTGTACAAGCTTTTCTGAGCAGGTTTATGAAATATCTACATTTTGGAATCCTTGCATTTAAAGCATATATGTGGAAAAATAACAGTTATTAAAATATGGATTGCTTAGCTTCCTTCAATTTTCTGATCATAATTTTATCAAGCTATTTGGTCACTGCTTCTATATTACCTATGTTGGACAGTTGAATTCCTGGCTTCTTAGTTAACTTCACTTAATCAGTAACTTCAGATGCAGTCTCATGACATTCATCTGTAGCAAGGACTCCTACTGTGACGCTAGTAAACTAGCCCAGTTTTCTTACCTTCTAATAAAGTCATCAACAGAAGCAAGCAGGTTTAAAAGGAATGCAGGGAAGTGTCTGTTTTTACTGGAATGAGAGTTCTCTTTTATAATTGACAATAAATAATCTAATGTTTAATTAAGAGGTTGGTATAGCTTAAAATAGCTCCATTACTTGATTCTTTGTTTGGAAATCTCATGCTTCGAATTTTAGTTTCACAAGCTCTAATTGAACACTCTTCAATATCCTTAATCACGTAAGTCAATAGTAGTATGTGATTCCTTTGAAATGACTAGTACCCCAAATTTCAGGATAAAAAGGTAGGAAGATGGACAGAGGAGAATCTTCAGCACTATGCCACAAACAGCAATTTAAGTTAAGCTCTTAAATTGACTGTGGCATGGAGGCTGAGCAGCAGGGTGTGAGACTGGACTTATTTTAGTAACAGGAGGGAAATATTCCAATATTCTACATATATGATAAAAACTTTTTATTGGATAAGTTAGAACTTGGGGTATGGAGGTACTTGGTGTAGGGGGAGTCTGTATTCAAGGAACTAGAGACCAAGATCATGGGTCTAACAGACAACAGAGCCACCACCCACCAGGCCAGACACACAGTTCGCTCCATGATCAAACTGAAAATGCCCCCTAACATTCCTTTGCCCTTTCTCTCTATCCACATGACACAGGCTTGGTTAAGTCCACCTCTAATTCCTGACTGTAACAAAGCACTAACTCTGTCTTATGTCTCTGTGGCCCTTGCCAGTTCAGAGTCCCAGGGCAACCATTGGCTGTATGTTTACCTTCCTTTCCTACATCTGGTTTTCTCTGTCCTCCCAGTTTTGGAACAAATATCCTTGCTCTGAATCCTACCATTCCAGGTCAATACTTAGTACGTTCAAATGGAGTTAGGAATGTTTGCTCCTGTCTCAGATATTTGATATCCCAAGTGTCATCCATGGATGGGCAGTGCTGATTTCAGTGTTAGAAATGCAGGCTTGGGGCCGGGCAGTGGCGCTGGAGATAAGGTGCCTACGCTAACCTAGGACGGACCACGGTTCGATCCACCGGTTCCCCATATGGTCCCCCGTGCCTGCCAGGAGCGACTTCTGAGCGAATAGCCAGGAGTAACCCCTGAGCGTCACCGGGTGTGGCCCAAAAACCAAAAAAAAGAAAAAAAAAGAAAAAAAAAAAGAAATGCAGGCTTGACCAGAGTGACAGTGCTGGCCAGTGGGAAGGTGCTGGCCTTGCACACAGCTAACCAGGGTCAATCTCTAGCACCATGTATTGATGGCTGAGTACCATCAGGTATGATCCTGAGCTCAGAGCCAGGAGTCAGCTCTAAGCTCAGCTGGGTGTCATCCCAAAATAAGAAAACAATTGTTTTTTAAAAAAAATAAATGCAGGTCTAGAGAGATAGCATGGAGGTAAGGCATTTTCCTTTCATGCAGAAGGTCATAGGTTCGAATCCTGACGTCCCATATGGTCCCCTGAGTCTGCCAGGAGCGATTTCTGAACGTGGAGCCAGGAGTAACCCCTGAGCACTGCCGGTGTAAGCTCCCCCCAAAAAACAAACAAACAAACAAAACAAAACAAAACAAAACAAAAAAGAAATGCAGCTTGTAGGTGTCCATACAGCAGCTGAAAGTTTGGTTATCAGTTTGCTTAGTGCTTCACACATGCCTGGTAATCTGCACAGGGGATTCTCTTTCTTGTCCTGTGGTCTTCCCAATCATGACTTGACCACAAAATACATATTTCCTAGGAGATCAGTTCATTTTTAAAAAGGACCTTAGAGTTTCAAATCACCCTAAACATATAGTCTTGCCTCCCTCTCCCATGGCACAGAGCATGGTTATCCCATAATATGTATAGAAGTCCAATGTACAATGTGACTCTGCAGCACAGAGTCAGGCGATTAGCCCCTAACATATTACCAAGGGTATATCAGTGGGATTTTTAGCTCACATAGGACATGGACTATTATAGCAGAAGCATGCTGCCAGGGACTTCTGGTGGGGACAATGTTACTATTATTAGTGGGAAAGTGGTCCTTGTGATATGAACAACCCCCCTTAACCTCTCTCTGAGCCTCATTTATTCTATACAAACTGAGAAGATAAAAATAGCTGCCTTGCCTTTCTCATCCAAGTCTTAATTAAGACAATGTTCATGCAGGCACTTTGCAAACAGAAATCGATTATTCATAGGAGGTCAGGAATCCCTCTGTTTGGACTGTCCTTTGATCGACTTCAGTCTTGCTTCCCCCATCACAATGACCTTTCACAAATGGGGCTGAGTTCAGGGAGAGAGACAGTTATAGGCAAGAGGTTCCTGCCTTTGAAGTCACTGCCAAAGCTTCCTTAAGGTGCTGAGCCAGGTGCAGATGTGCTGTGGCCCTTCTGTGACCTGTCCCCTCTCAATACTAAATTTATTGCAGTCATTCAATAGGAATAATGAGAAACAAAAAGTCCATCAGTCCCACATGAGCCCTGAAACTCTGACCCCATTTAACAAATCTGATGATACTTAGAGTATCAGCATGTTTGCTTTCTCCCCAGCAGTCAACCATGATTAAACTCTCTCCTCATTTCCATATTAATAGCACACCCGTGTGAAGAATTGAGGAAAGCACATTTCTGGAAATCTCATTTTTGCTGTAAATTTTTCCCATGTGATCATGAAATACCGACAAATGACTCATAGAGCTGTCCCCTCCCTAGGGAATATGGTGGTTTCCGTGGACCTCTTTTTGGCAGCTTCTTTTAGTGGCAGAGCCCAAGTCACAGAATGTGTTCTCCACCATCTGTTTCTTCAGATGCTTTTATTACTGTTTTTCTCCTTGTTGGGACTATGGGAGAAAGCCACCTACCAATAAGGTGAATTTCTTTCATCATTCCTAACAGTGAAACTGAATTGACTCCATCTTTTCCTTAATCTGACATTGAAGACCTTCTTCTTTGGGTTGCTACGTGAGTTAAATTTTTCTCTCTTTACTTCAAATTCAGATTGATATCACATGTAATGAGGAATGGAGAGATGTATGTTTCAAATGGGCTATAGATCTCTGAAAATACATTGCTGCTGCTTTAATAAAATCTTACTCTTACTCTCTTCCTCATCCTCAGCCGAGCCTTCCTTGAGATGGGTACAGGTAGACAGGTCGGGGCATTTTATGCAAGTTACCCTTATAGTTTATTGTCCACAATGCGGAAGTGCCTCACAAAAGCTGAATATTGTTATTTTGTTTTTATTGTTTTACAGAATATATATACCTTTGTTTACTGTTCCTCCCAAGATAGTCAACCATGGTGGAGAAAGAAGAGTTACCAACCACGTTCCTTGGTTTTATAGACTCTTCTGCACCAAAGTAACAAGGAAGAAAGAACTACAAATAGAAAGCAAATAGGTTTGTTTTACCACTGTTTTCCCAGTTCCTAGGACAAGGGGACACATGTTTTAGTCCCAATTCTGTCTTTTGCCACTTGGGCTAATTATCACTTTCAAAAACATTTTTTTTTCCTGAGCTGAGTGTCATTGACTTACAATGCCATTATTAATGCTTTCTCATACATAGTTTGAAAACTCTAAAACATGGGGTTTTTTCTAAAGCCTCAAGCTACCTATATAGTTTATTTGTGAAAGTGAAGATGATTTGCTTGTTTGTAGGTTTATCAGAGCACCATGAGGCAAGCTTTACAATATGAGAGAGATCAAACTGAAGTTAACTGACTCATTTAGGTCTCAACCACTGGTCTACTAAGTCAAAATAAATTGCTTTTCCACATGACCCCCTCTTAAAAGGCAAGTAAGTCTGTTGGCTGAGATAAGGCAGATTCATGGTTGAGTTCTCCCCAGCAATAAACTTCTTTTTCCCAGGTTATTTTTCTGTTCAAGTCACAGAGTTTGATTTTATTCCCAATTCCAGGTGTTTCATCTTGAATTGAAAATTAGTGAACTTCATTCCCTTTCTGTTTTGCAAAGTTTTGGGGATACAATTCATGGTGTTCAGGGTCTACTGAAGGCTCTGTGCCCTGGATTCTTTTCTGGTCCATTCTTAGTAGGGATCACTCCAGGAACTCTTCAGAACAAGGTGGTGCTGTAATAAAACCAGGAGCCACTGTATGCAAATGATATTGAGAGTTCTCTTGCCTTTCTAAATCCACTATTTTCACTCTAGCATATCAGGCTCCAGAGGAGATGTCTATGAATCATTTAACAAATTTAGGAGTTTCCTTGCAAAGGCAAAACAATAAAAATGGTCCTTTGTTTTTAAACTGGTTTTAAAGGAGATGAAGTGAAGGAGAGAGGATTATTTTTCTACTCCTTTCTTTTACTTTCACACATTTTGTCCACTTGATATCCCAATTGTCCAGTTCCTCACTCACACTAGTTGGATCCTCTCTGGAATAAGCAGAGAGCTGCTTTGTAGAAAATCCGTTTCTTCAGTGCTCACAGTGTTCTGTGTCTTTTTGAATGTTTGTCTGGAAAACACCATATGTGTGGACTAAGTTTATAAAGCAATATGTTTAAGAATAAATTTCAAGATGCTATTTTTCAGAAACCCATGAATCACTTAAACTCATTTTCAAAATAAACTGTTTGCCAGGGGAAATTTATTTTTGATGACCATAGAGAGAATGAAAGTCATAATACTAGGAGTTTTTCCCTCTTGATTGTCATGAGATATTCTGCCAGGGGAGACAAGAATGGGCAACCATATAATTTATTAGATGCAAACTCCCAAGTAATAAATAAATAAATAAATATATGTGTGTACATTTATCACCCATAATACAGTAAACTCAGCCTCTAGTTTTAAGAGCTGCCTGGATTTTTTTCAATCAACTAGGACTTTATTTTGGTCTTTTAGCAAGAAGTAGGAAGATGAATATTATAATAAAAATATTTTGTAGAGTTTCTTGGTGCCTTGATTTACCACAGAGCCATTTGTTTTACCACCTGGTAATAAAAAACAAGTCTGAAGATACTTCCCTGGGATGAATAGTGAATGAGAGACTGGGTGCCAATATGGAATACTGTGGGTGTGTGCTTGATTGACAGAGAGGATTCAAGTGCCAAGTAGATGAGATATGCCATGTGCTTTGGAGGGGCTGATATATTATTTTTTATTTTAGCATATTTTGCTTCCTTTTCAAGCCTCTGTGATTGTTAGTTGAATTATGGCTCTTCAGCTCTTTCTGCTCAGTCTGTTGTTCTTTTATATCCTTTTCTAGAGAAGGGAAACTAGGACCAGCTAATGGTGATGAAAGATATGTGTAAAAGCAATCAGCACCATTTCATCAGGAGCATAGCTAGTATTTAGGTCATTGCTGTGGATTGGGGTCCTTTGCATTGATTTATTCCTTTCTTGAGGAGCATCCTCGACTCTGGAGAATTACATGATGAAAAGCAACATACCACAGAAATATGAACCCAGATCACTGTCTCCTTTCAGATTATTGAGGCAGGGTTCAGAAACTGCCATGATCTCCTGTTTACTTAGTGCAATAATTATATAGATTATGCTGTCTTCCTCCCCTCACATTTTCTTTTAGTAATTCCAAACAAAGTTGAATTTTTAAAATGAATCCTGATTGAGCCACCAAAGATCAAGGCTATCACATTGACTACCAAGTGATAAGTATTAAAGCTCTTGTGAGACTTGAGCATTGAGAGAGTGCTATGAAGTGGCATTAATAAGCAGGCACAGAAGAAAAGTGGGGTATCAGGTTTTGACTGAAAAGAATAACCCAGTTCTTTCCTGAATAGAATTCAGTTGCTTTTGAAATTCCTGCTGACCACAGAGTAAGGCAGATTTTGGCAGATTTTGCTTGACTCATGCTAATCTGGTTGTACAAAACTAGAGACTTGATAACAACTTGAGTTTTGGGTCTGACTTAATGCCAAGACACATGCCTCACTGGTGTATTGTGTGTACAAATATTTGTGGGTGTAAACATTGAGACAACAGCAGCCAAATTCTGTTTTATATTCAGAAAACAGTCACAAATTACTTTATTGATTTGAAATTATTTTTGAGTCTCTGATCCTTTAACCCTGCCACCTAGCAGGTCTTGAGCAGAATGTACCAGAGAGGACAATGACCACTGAGGTATTTTCTGTGAGTTTGCTGTTCACAAATTGAGTTAGCATCCAGTCAGCCTTGAATTATTGTTTAAGGCTCTTGTGTTTGGTGTTGCAGCACACAGGATCCCTGCTTGTATATGGTCATGATGTCATCAGTGTACATGTACCAATGTTAGAGCACTTGACATTATACATTTTTCTAGTCACATTCCCATGAACAGTGAATGTCTTTCATCCATATTTTAATATCCCTGAGGCTACAAAAGCACTTTGTGACAAAGTTTCAAGAAGATAATATTAATGTTCTAAAAAAAAAGTCCAGGTTTATGGCCACCAATAAATACACTGTGCCAAAATACAGTCCCTATATGCAAATATAATCAAACAGCAATTTAAAAGATTCTCTAAAAAGGGATGTTTTATGGAAACATGTCCACTAATATCATTTTTGCCTTGTACAATTTAATACAAAGTACACAACATCTCTTTTGAGGCACTCTTCCCAAAATTACTGGATTTTAGTTACTGTTTGGATCTTGATTTTACTTCATAAGAAATTCAGAAAATGAATTCAGAATGAGCACCTCTATTTTCAATAGCACTAAAAGGAAACACTCCTACAAATACAAAGGGCATTTTGCCTGACAGTTGTTTCTGTCTCTCATGTAAGGGGTGTTGAAATGGAACATGCATGACTCATTAACAACATTATTATAAATCATGGTACCTCAATTAAACGAGAAAAAAATTCATGTCAAGTATTAAACATTATTGCCAAAGTCAGAAGAAAGAAATTTTGAAAGATTGGAAACATGCAACTAAATGTAGTATGCATTCCTTTTTTAAGAGCTCTGTTTAGTAAAAAGAAAGATAATAGAGACTATTGGCACTAACTGGTTAAAATGAAATAAATTGTATATTTGATAACATAAAGAATTTTCCATGAAAAAATGTTATTTGATCTAAGTTCAACAGTACTTCTATTTTCTGTGTTTTCATATTTGCAGAAAGACAATTTTTCAATTAAGTCAAAATGATTTCAAATATAGTGAGTAATAATTCTTAAGCATATAATGTTGCTACACCACATCTACCACCCAAGTCTACATCCCTACACCATTGTCTCGATGTCCCCTTTTACTCTACCTCTTCTACTTAGAAAAATCCAAAAGTAAAAAATAATTTTACCTCTTTTTGTAGCTAAGAAGAAAGCTATACATTGTGTTTATAAATTAGTTTCTTTTTCTTCATTAAATCACTGTGAGACTCAGAGTTGAAAGGTTGTTGATAGTTGAATTTTGATCACACAAATTTCCAAAACCCATTCTCTCACCAGTTTTCATTTCCCACCACAAATATCCATAATTCCCTTCCTCAATCCCTCCCACTCTCTGCTTCTGTAAAAGACAATTTTCTTTCCTCTTTTCCCCCTTTTTCCTTTTAGGCACTGTGTTTTGCAGTACTGCAACTGTTGGGCTATAATGCATATCACTTGACTTTCTTTTGATTTCTAGTTCTTGTCCAAGTGATCACTTCCAACTATTATTGTCATAGTGAATTCTTTCCCCGGATAATATCTATTATCTCTGGGTATTATTTTCATACTACGGATTTATTTTATATACCACAAAAGAATGTGATCATTCTCTCTATTCTTCTCCCTCTGACCCATTTCACTTTCAATTGTGATGGAAACCATATGTTCCAAGATCAGGACATTCGAGAGACATGGGTCTGGAAGCAAATGCCAATACAGGAAATAATACACATACTGAAGGAGTGAAGTAGGTTCAAGAAATCCAACATGCAAGCCTTCCACTCCTAAGAAGCAAATAGCTCAGTGGTGGAAAGCTGGAAATGCGAGAGGGCATTTCTCTGAGATATGGGATTTTTATTAGAAAGAATCCAGACCACATCCTGGGGTGGACAATAGGGAGAGACCTAGGGTGGAGATAGGGAGGAACCTGATTAATCCAATACTCAATCTATCCACAAATAAGCAATTTACACTTTCATAACAGCTGCATATAATTCCATTATGTAGATATACTACAGTTTATTCATCTGTTCTCATTTGTTCTTGGGTATTTGGGTTGTTTCCAGATCTTGGCGATTCTGAATAGTGCTGTACAAATTCTGTGAACATTAAAGTACAAATATCTTTCAAAATTAAAAGTTGGGGGCTCTTGAGGTTGATCTCACGAAGTAGAATTTCTGGTTAATGTGAATTCTAATATTTCAATTTTGGAGAAGTCATTATATTGTTTCCAAAGATAATAAGTGAATTGACATTCTTACTTATAGTGAGAGAGGGTTCCTCCTTCCTCTGACATTTGTGACAGCATTATTGCTTTTATAATCTCACTACTGTGAGGTGATATCTCATTGTTGTTTTGATTTTCACTTTCCCAGTATTAAGTGATGAAGAGCATCTTTCCATATAATTATTGGTCATTCATATTTTTTCTGTGAGGAAATATCTGTTTATCTCTTCTCATTTTTTTTATGAGTTGTGTGTTTTGTTAAGTTTTATGAAGGTTTTATAAATTATCAGTAGCCACAGTGGTTATTAAAAGAGCATGGTACTGGAACAAAGATCACCCTCAGATCAATGGAATAGATTTGAATATTCTGTGAAGGATCTGCAAGTATATGGTCAATTAATCTTTGATAAAGGAACAAAAATATGAAGTGCAGAAGGAAAACATTGTGAACAAGCAGTATTGGGAAAACTGGTCAGCTACATACAAAAAAGTGAACTTAGATCTTTATTTAATGTCATGCACAAAGTCAAACCAAAATGGATTAAAGACCTTGATATAAGAGCTGAAACCATAAGGTACATATAGGAAAATGTAGGCAGAACACTCCATGACACTGAAGTTAAAGGTATTTTCAAGGAATAAACATCATTGGCCATAAAATTGAAAGCAAAAGTAAACAAATGGGAGTACTTTAAACTGAGAAGTTTCTACACCTCAATGAAAATGGTGACTAGGATACCAAGATTACTCACAAAATGGGACAAACTATTCACCAAATAATCATCTGATAAGGGTTAATATCTATGATATTCAAGGTACTGGTAAAACTCAGCAAGAAAAAAAAAATTCTAACCCCATCAAAAAGTGGGAAGAATAAATGAAGACATTTCCTCAAAGAAGAAATACAGATGGCCAAAAGGAAAATGAAAAATGCTCCACATAATCATCAGGGAGATGAAATCAAAACAACAATGTTGTATTTTTAATTTGTTTTGTTTGTTTTGGGGCCACACCCGGCAGCTCTCAGGAGTTACTCCTGGCTCTCCGCTCAGAAATTGCTCCTGGCAGGCAAGGAGGACTATATGGGTTGCCAGGATTCGAACCACCGTCCAACTGTATTTAAGGCAAATGCCTTACCTCCATGCTATCTCTCTGGCCCATATTTTTTCATTTTTATTGTAGTTCCTTAAAGTACAAAAGTTTTTAATTTTTGTTAAATCTAACATACCTGGTTTGTTTGTTTGTTTTGGTCACTTATGATGAGAAATCGTTGTTTAATTTAGTGTTACTAAGCCTTGCTAAAGCAATTTTATTGGAACTGGAGAGATGATAAAGCAAATAAGGTGCTTGATTTATGTGTGACCTACCTGGATTTGAACTCTGAAACTCCATATGGTCTTCTGGGCCTACCAGGAGTGATTCAGTTATAACCCTGAGCACCACCATGTGAGGCCCAAAACAAACAAAAGCCCAATCCCCCAAACAGCTCTACAATTAGCTGCTCATTTAGCTCTCTGATCCATTCCATTAATTGTTGATGGCATGAGGGAGGGATTCATTTTGTTCTTCAGCATGTGACCATACAAATATCCACACACTGTTTGTTTAGGAGAATATTCTTCCCATTTTAATGGTCTTGATATTACTTTTAAAAATAGTTTATCATCAATATGTTTATTTATGACCTTTAAATCCAACTTCTGCCCTTTAGCATCACCACACCATCTTGTTAGCTTTACTTTATAGTAAAGTATACTTGAAAACTTGTCTGTCAACCTTGTTTTAATTTTTCAAGGTTACATATTTTGGCTATTTCAAGTTTCATATATTTACATGTAAATTTAAGGTTTAAGTTATAATTTATTTCAAGTATAAGGGAAGCCATGTGGGATTTTGATGAAAATGCATGGTAATTTCAATATGGGTGATATTGCCTTACAATATAATGGCATGAGCTATATTTCCAATTCTTCAGGCCTCTTACTGACTGTGCCATCTCTCTGTTATGCTTTATAGTTTTGGTGTATAGCTTTTCACTTTTCCTTGGAAGTCTGCAGTTCTGGGTCACTATAAGAATTTACATAAAATGGAGACCATCAGTTTCTTCTTTATTAAAGTTTTGTTTAGATTTAATTCTTCTTTCACAAGTTTACCCCCAGGTGACACTGACACAATCTGGTTCTCTGTTCTAAAATATGGAAATGCTCATCCTTTTAACTGAAGCTTAGTTTGTTTTTGCATTACAAAGGAGGATGTTTTCTCCAATGATGCCTATTCCAAAGTGCTCAAAAGAGTCCGCTGATAATAGGATGGTTTTAGGGAATTGAAGCCTATTCTTGATTCAATTTTTATTCTACCTATATTCAAATAGACAATGAATATATTTGAGTAATGATATTAGCTGGGAATAATTCAGCATGTTTTCTCTAAGTATCTGCAGTGAGTAGTTTGGGGCATTGAAAAAATGTTATCTTCTATTTTGATTAAAGCAAGCCTATTAATGGGGAAGGGGATCTAAAAGAGATGCAAAGATAAAAATTCGGACAAGATTTTTTTTTTTGGTTCTTTGGGGTCACACCCGGCAGCACTCAGGGGTTATACCTGGCTCTATGCTCAGAAATCTCCCCTGGCAGGCTCGGGGGACCATATGAGATGCCAGGATTTGAACCACCATCCTTCTGCATGCTTTGCCTCCATGCTATCTCTCCGGCCCCAATCATAAGAAATTAAATGACATTTTACTGAGTGTCTCTTTTCCCCCAAAGAGCATATTTATAATCATGATATTTCTAACTCAAGGTGCATTTAATTTCTGGCTAATTGAGTCAGATTACAAATCACATTTGTTTAATGTAAACAGAAACCCAGTTAGGTTTCAACCTTTCCACCTGAGTCACTCGGTTAATTAAATTCTGATTTATCAGTCTCTCTCTCTTTCTCGGTCTCCCTCTCTCTCTCATACTCTCCTCATTCCTTTCCTTGAGTCAGATTGTATTTGGTCAGTTTTCCATGTGACTTCCAAAGATGGAAGCATGGAAAGGAGCCCAATAATTAACCCCCATGACATCAGGCAACCTCAGATGCTCCAGTGCAGGCAATCAGAACTTCACAGCCATAATTTGCTCTGAGAATTGATCTGCATCACAGCCAACAGAGCAACACAAAGTGGTAAATACTCTCCAGTTATTTTTGTCATGGGAATGGATTTTTGTAAGATAATTTCTAAAGCAGAGTATCTATGCATATTCTCTCATATGTCCTTATGTTAAAACATAAGGTAGAATTGTTATTACTGAAGTTCAAAAAGTTAAAAGAATCTATTCAAAGTCAGAGTGGAGAAAAGTGAAGGTGCTACAATGATAAATATGACACTTTCTATCACCTTTTTTTTTTTAGAGATACCAGGTTTTGGGCCTTTTCTTTTTTAACTACATCATGAAAAAGGTTTAATTCTGAGAGTCTTATAAATTCTGAGAGTCTACTTTTGTGGTAACAGTCTGGATCAAAATAATGAATGAAAAGAGCATCTGATGGTGGAATACTTTCACAGTACTCTGTTGAGCTACCATGGGGCACACATATAAAAACAAAGTTATCTTTAGAAATGGCATTTGAGTTCATTTCTTTATTTGTTGTTGTTTTGTTTTATTTCTAGGCCACACCCAGCACTCAGGTGTTACTCCTGGCTTTGCGCTCAGAAATCACCCTTGGCAGGCTCTGGGGACAATACGGAATACTGGGGGACCATATGAGATGCCAGAGATGGAACCCGGATTGGCTGCATGCAAGGCAAACTCTCTAAATACTGTGCCCCTGCACCTATTAACCTTCAGACCTTCAACACCTATAAACCTCATGCTACCCTGTGTGTGATATATTGGACAGAGAAGCTGCTCAGTGCCACATTCTCACTTAACAGAAGCCAGGAGGCATGGTAGAGAAGACAATAGCTGTCAAAATTGTACTCTTTGTGGAACAATTTTTCCTTGATTTGGCAGTAGTTCTATAGCAGCTTCTAATTTCTTTTAAGGACAAATTCTTGACATGTTTAGGAATTGAAAGTTCAGGATAAAAGGTTTGTTGTTTAATGTGTATCTTATTTCTAGTATCTGACATGCCCTGTTTTAACTTTAATCAGAAACCAAACTGAATAATATACTTGACTTTAACATCCTGTAGTGATTTAATCAGACTTCTCTATTTCAGTACTGAAAATATGAAACTAATTCAAAAAGCTCTTGCTATAACTCTTATACTACATCCTGGGCATAGAAAAAAGCCAAATTAGTCAAAATGGTAATTGTGTCACAAATCAATTACTGTTTGAGGTTTACCCTACTAAGTTAGATCATAAAACTTTCATTTCCCCTAGACTACAATCTTAACTGTTGTCTTTTGTAAAAAATAAGCATGTGCATATGGGCACAAGCACACACAAATAATGAGCTGTTAGCCAAGAGGAAATTATCTCTCTAATTTTCTCTAATAGTATATATTATTCACACAGAGCTAGAGCATAATTTCAATGAAATCAAATGAGACTTTCCTCAGCTTCAAGTGAATTGGAGAGGGAAACAAAATACTTTCTATGATTTTTCTCTACTCAACAATGATCATCTCTTAGCTCAAAACAAACCAAAACCAAACCAAAAGAATTCTCCCAAGTGTTTCAGGTTTAACTATAGTACATTCAAAGCAATTTCTAAATTTTAAACTACTTCTAATTCTTATAACTAAGTAGACAAGCTTGCCAAGATTTTTAGATCTCTCAATAGAACTGAAATCAGACCCTGAAGTGTAAGCAAAAGCAGATGTTGCTCTTTCAATAGTATCTCGGAGTCTTTATCTCTTCGTGTTGGTGATGCATCTCTATGTCAAACTAAAAAAAATACCATGGCTGAAGACATAACTCAGTGGGCTAAGCACATGGTTTGCATACAAGAGGCCTGAGTTTGATACTTGGCACTATCTTTGAGCATTGCCAGGAGTGATCCCAACGGGGAAAAAACACAAAAATAAAATAAAGTCATTAAAATATATATCAAATAAAAATTTTTTATAGAACATCTTCTCAAAAAAGAAAGAAGCAAGATTTCTTGGGTACTGTTCCCAGCGAGGCTCTCTTTACTCACAGAGAGAATTTCACACTGGACTGGAATAGTTTATTACTTGCTACTATGGTCTATTTTTATCAGCACTAAGAAAAATTAAATGCTTTGAAGGAACCATCAAGAGAATTCTAAATTAAGCTGCACACATTATTTTCACACTTTTGACTTAGAGAGTCTATATATGTATTTCATTGTCTTTCACATTATCTATGAAGGTGCAACTGACAATTTTGCATTCTGTAACTATTTCACACTGCTGTATGAGTTTTTAATGGTAGCTCCTCTTAAGTCAGTAGCATTTGCTTCTCAGCTTTTGGATATTCTCATTTACAGAATTCGCTCAGTGCTGATACGTGTTTTGTTCTTGAACATGGCTATTGGCTTATCGTCATTAAGAAAGTTATCTAAATTTATCTATATTAATAATTAATAAATGTAGATGCTTTGCTCATATCTGATATTCCTTTAGCTTATTGGTTTGACTAGTTACCAAAAGTGACATCACAAACATTTTGTTTGAGATTTTGAGTTTTTGGAGCCTTCTCAAGTGGTTTCTAGGAAGCATGGGCCCCCTTATGGTAATTTGGGGGGGGGGGGGTTGTGTCACACCCAGCAGCACTCAGGGGTTACTACTGGCTCTATGTTCAGAAATTGCTCCTGACAGGCTTAGGGGACCATATGGGATGCCGGGATTCGAACCACCGACCTTCTACATGAAAGGCAAGCGCCTTACCTCTATGCTATCTCTCCGGCTCCCTTATGGCAGTTTTGGTCATTGAGCTTGCACTTCAGTGTGAGGCCTAAGGATAAATCTGTCCACAGTATGTGGGACCACTGGGACCATCTCAGAATTGTTTTGGTCTCTAAACCTACTCCTAGCAATGTTTAAAAGACCATTTGCTGCTGATGTGAATAAAACCAGGATTAGCATGTGCAATGTACATGCTATAACTCCTGTACCATTGTTTTTGAGAAAATGAAAATGATATGTCCTAAGATCAAGTGTTCATGGGGGAAACCATAAGGAGAGAGAAATGACAATGTCCTTATAACTATTTATTTTACAATAGCTTCTGTAAATTCTTGTTTTCAATAAAAATAGTAGACAGTAGGCTTTAATGCTGAGTAAATCTAAAGAAAAAAATAGCCATTAGCTCTTACACTATCCTAAATGCCTCTACCTCCAACCACAATGTTTTAGGCAAAACAGGTGTTAGCAGCCAGCTGCTCAGCAGCACTGAACAGGAAAGTCAAGAGACAAAGGGGTAGTGGGAAGATGACTCATAAATCTCAACTATTTCAGAGCAGAGTGTATCTCAGATTCTGAGTAAATTGTGAAATTCAGAAGTCCTGTCAATAAGCAGGATTGAGAACTTGACCTTTACTTTTCTAAATGTTTAGGTCCTTTGACTTTTCTGAATCTTCCTATCTACTTGTAAAATTCAGTGAATCCTTCTCAACCTACCAAGGATCAGTATTGTGGAGATATATATAATACATAAATGAAATGAATCCAGATTACTTAAATAAGACATAATGATTCATTCACCAAATATCTATTCAGTAAATGTTTCTTTCCAGGTGTTGGGGATGTAACTGTAAGGGTCCCCTGTGCTTCTGATTTCAGAGCAGAAGTAATACAGGAAGAGCTAACACTGAATTATTATTTGAACAATCATACCTGCTACTACAATTAATTTTATAATATTTGTAGATTTTTAAAATTTCTATTACTTGTGTCTACCAATATTTCTTCTGTTAGGATCATATTTGAAATTAATAAAATATTAATTATATATTTTATATTATTTTGGTGGTATTATACTTACATTAAACTTAATGTTTGCTAAATCACCACTTTACATAGCTACCTGTTAATTGTCTAGGCAGCAGTGCCATCATCTTCAGTTTCATACTTTACTTGATTACTTTTTGTTTCATCTACAATGCACATTGCAGCTTGATGCTCCTGTGAGTGTCATAGTAGATAAGAACATACACACCAAGACAGGAAGAAAATTCCATGTTGGGGCTGGCATGGTGGCGCTAGAGGTAAGGTGTCTGCCTTGCCAGCACTAGCCTAGGATGGACCGCGATTCGATCCCCCAGCGTCCCATATTGTTCCTCAAGCCAGGAGCGACTTCTGAGCGCATAGCCAAAAGTAACCCCTGAGCATCACCGGGTGTGGCCCAAAAACAAACAAAAGAAGAGAAAAAAAAGAAGAAAATCCCATGTCAAATCCCACGTTTATCTTAATTTCCTTTACAGAAATTTGTTTTATAAAGACAACAATTATTCTCTGCTGATACATCTAGATTCCAAAGATTGAATGGTCTTGTGAAGTAAGAGCCTCCAAGATAAAGTGTTCCAAGTGCCCAAGATTTATTCCTTATGTCCTTTCCAGTGCTTGACCATGCATTTGTCTTCTTTCTGTAAGTAAACATACAACCTAAAATTAAAGTTAGAAGGCCGTTGAACCTAACCTTTTCATTTGGGTCCAGGTTTTCTATTTTTTCTAGTCCATAATGTTGGTGGGAGACACAGTTACACAAATTCAGCCTCTGGGGCATTTTTAGCAGTTTAGTAGTTTGCATTGGAACCTAAATTTAGCTATAAGGAGAATTTATCCTCAGACCAAGATATAAAAGAATGCTAATGTTTTAATCCTGTATAAGCCTTGAGAAGCTGATTTGGCCAAATCAGACAAAGTGAGAATCGAGTAAAAACTTGCTGAAAATGTACTCCTCCAGTGAACTAAGACAGGTAAATTAAAGGCAAATATTTGGTGTGCTGGCATTCACAAAATTCTAAAAATAGAATGTATGAGATGAATAAGGAAATCAGGGCCTTATATAACACAGAAAGAATTTTTTAAACATGTGCCTTTACTAAAAAGTTCACAGTGCAGAACTGAACTCTAGGTAGAGGCTATGTAAAATTTAATAAAAGCAAGTAGGTAGAATTTTGACATAATTTTAAATTGACTTTTGGGTCCTGTAGTGATGACAGTCAACACTTCACCAGTTGTTAGTAAACTGTGTGACAACTGTCCTGTGACAGCTAGTAAACTGTAAACATTTCACCTTGGAAAACCCAAGATTATGTGATAGTTACAACTGCAGTAAGTTCTCCACCTGGAGTAGTTTTAATCAAACTTCTTTGAGTGTAGACACTTTTCAAGTGACTAGAGTGCAAGATATTTTTTTTCTCCCTGAGTGCAAGATATTTTACTTGCAAATTGAACCTATAGAGTATGTAGTTAAAACATGTATTTCAGGGGCCAGGCGGTGGCACTGGAGGTAAGGTGTCTGCCTTGCCCACGCTAGCCTAGGACGGACCACGATTCGATCCCCTCGTTTCCCATGTGGTCCCCCAAGCCAGCAGCGACTTCTGAGAGCATAGCCAGCAGTAACCCCTGAGCGGGTGTGGCCCAAAAGCAAAACAAGCAAACAAACAAAAAAAAACACATGTATTTCAGAAAGTAGTTTAGTTTGTATCTTTAAATGTATTGGAGATTTTATTAGGAATACCAGTAATAATAGTATATAGCAGCAATTTACAAACATTAGGTGCCTTCAAATCAGTAGAAAGTTTAAGCCCCACCCCTAGAGATGGAGCAGGTTTGAACTGAGAATCAAACATTTGCATTTCTAACAGCTTATAGATGATATTAAAGCTAATGGCTTTCAGGCCACACTTTGAGAACCACCAAATAGAGTGGTAAAGGTGGTGAAAACCTCCACTGAGTTCTCAGACCTTCAGATAATTTCAGATTAATTAGTGTGATCAAAGTTAAGTCATTTAGTTTAGGGAATGCTTTGATTCTTTCTCTCATAACTTCAGATTTGAATCCTGTGAAATTTACAGGAAGATAAATTTAACAGTGCATGTTAATGGTATTGAATCAGCTCTATCCAAAACTTCCCCCAGTTTGAAATTTTTCCGTTGAATAGTTGAATAAAAAAGAAAACAAAATAATTTACTATTAAGCTATAATTTAATTAACAAGAAATAGTCCATAGTAGAATCAGTACACTCCCTTGGGAAACTTGACAAATAGAGCTGAAATTGAGTTGGAAGATGCCTCTTTCCTACTCTTCTGGGAGGCTCACATACCACAGGGAATCTAAGACAAATTTGGAGCTGGCACTTTTCACAAGAGGGATAAATTCTCACAATGGATATCATAAGTATGATCATGCTGAGACTTCCTTAAGTGTCTCTGTTAGTCAAAGAGGGAAAGCAGATGTGAGTTCTAGCCCTGCAGGGACTGTTTGCAAATCTCTGGAATTCATTAGACTGAAATGGCCATCAGTGATAGTCTCAAAGTTAGAATACATCCTCTAATAGGCCTTTTTTTCAATGTGAGTTGAACATTTACTTACAAGAAAATGCTGTTATAAAAAGTGACAGTTGAGCCAGAATGATATTTAAGCAGGTAAAATGCTTACCTTGGAAACAACATACCTGTGTTAGATCCCAACACCTCAGATGGTCCTACATGCTTGTCAGGAATAATCCCTAAGCACACAG
>PVKC010005470.1:0-23246 GCA_004027635.1 Crocidura indochinensis | reverse complement strand
AGAAATCAACTTTGGCTTGGGACACTGGGGATCGAAACGAGATTCGTCTTTGGTCAGCCACTTGAAAGTCAAGCGTCCTTCAGCTGCACTACTGCTCAGGCCACAGATGTTTTCATTTTAATCCAAATGTATTTCACTCTACAGACAGTGTTTATTTTTATATAGTCCCATTCATTTTTGCTTTGATTTCCCTTGTCATTGTAGCTAAAGACCCAAACAAATGCTTATAATTGATATAAATGTACATTACAGCTTTTTTTCTATATCCTTTACCCTTTCAAGAAAATCAAAGATTTTCTTTAATTAATTTCATTTAATTTATATCTATGTATTTATGATTTCAGGTATGTAATCAAAGTTTTCTATCAGTTTTTATTTGAGTTCTGTGCATACATGGAAGAGAGTTTGAGTTCACTCTTGCATGTAGCTGATCAATTTACCAATACTACTAGTTTAAGAGGCTTTTTCTTGTTGTACTTCATATTTCTTTCTTTCTTTTACCAAAGATTTCTTGATAATGTAAGAGAGGGTCAGTCTCAGAATATTCAAGTCTAATCCATGGATCTGGAGGACTCTTTTTCCTTGAATACCGTGCTGTTTTAATGAACACTGCTTCATAGTACTATTTGAAGTTAGGGAAAGTGATGTATCCCATCTTTTTTTTTTCTCAAGTATTCTATTAGCTCTTTGTGGAGGTTTATTGTTCTATATAAATTTCAAAAGACTTCAATCTATATTGCACTGACACTTTTCTATACAATTCTATTGTTCCTAGAAGAATTTTGGTAGAGTATTTAGAATTTTCTAAATATACTATATCATCTACAGAAAGTGATAGTTTGACTTCTTTATTTCTTATGTGGATACCATTAAAATATATATATTTTTAAATGGCATGAGTATTCTTAAAGGGATATCATTAAATCTGTACAATGTTTCTTTGAGAATTGGCTGACATTTTAATGATGTTATTCTTTCCAATACATTAACAATGATGTGTTTCCATTTCTTTTTGTCCTCTTCTTTTATGTTTTGTTTTGTTATTTTCGGACATACCCGGTGATACTCAGGGGTTACTCCTGGCTATGTACTCAGAAATAGCTCCTAGCTTTGGAAAACTTATGGAATTCTGGGAGGTCAAACCACAGTCTGTCCTAGGTCAGCTGCGTGCAGGGCAAAGCCCTACCACTGCACCACGGATCTGGCCCCAGTCCTCTTTTTTTATTTTTGAAACTGTGTTTGTAGTCTTCTTTGTATAGCTCTTTGACTGCTTGATTATAGCTGATTCCAAGATAATTGATTTTCTGAGGCACAATTATGAATAGTTTTTAAATCTTTCCTATTTCATCATTTGTATATCAAAAAAGCATGGCTTTTTGCTTACTAATTTT
Organism: Crocidura indochinensis; assembly: GCA_004027635.1. Classification (NCBI taxonomy): domain Eukaryota; kingdom Metazoa; phylum Chordata; class Mammalia; order Eulipotyphla; family Soricidae; genus Crocidura; species Crocidura indochinensis. The sequence continues at coordinate 21,855 of PVKC010005470.1, read as the reverse complement.
GTAGCCTGACACTTTTCTATACAATTCTATTGTTCCTAGAAGAATTTTAGTAGAGTATTTAGAACTTTATAAATACAGTATCATATCATCTACAAAAAGTGGATACCTTTGATATATATATATATATTATCACTTTCTGTAGATGATATGATAGTATATTTAGAAAATTCTAAATACTCTACCAAAATTCTTCTAGGAGCAATAGAATTGTATAGAAAAGTGTCAGTGCAATATAGATTGAACTCTTTTGAAATTTATATATATAAATTTATATATATATATATGCCTAATTGCTATTTCAGTAATATGTGGAATAGAAGTAGTGGGAGTGGCCAATTTCAACTTTGATCAGATCTTAGAGGAAAGGATTTTTTGTTCCCATTGAGTAGAATGTTTTTCATGGGCTTGTGATATATGACTTTGACTATATTGTGTGAAGTGCTTTCAATTTCATTTTATTTTAAACTTTTTCATGAATGGGTGCTGGATATTGTCAAATGCTTTCTCAATGCATTTCTCAAATGTTTTCTCAAATGTCAAATGACTATTTCTATGGTCATAGGACTTTAATTTTTTAATTTTATTTCTGGGGTGCTTTTCCTGGTGCTTGTTTTTCCTCTGGAAGCACTTATCTGGGATAAAAATGGCTGTTCTGAGTAAGATAACCTCAATGCTATCTATTTTCCTCAGTTTCTTCTGAATGGACTTCTGAATGCAAAGTATACGCTCCAGTCACTTTGTTATGTCTCCACCCTTGTTTGTGTACATGCATGTGTGATAGAATTTTGTTTTGTTTTTGTTTGTTTACTTTTTGGCCACACTGACAGCTCTCAGGCGTTACTCCTGGCTCTGCACTCCTGGCAGGCTTAGAGTACATATAGGGTGCTGGGGATTGAATCTGAGTTTTTTCCAGGTTGACCGTGTGCAAAGCAAACTGCCTACTGCTATGATATCGCTCTGGCCCCTGTGACTACATTTTTGAGCCATTCTTTATAGTTTCCCTTAATATATATAGTGTACACATACATATATTTATCCATAACTGTGTGTATATACATATATATGGATGTAGAAACTCCTTTGATAAGAAATATTGCCTGAAATAGTTATTCTACTCTCCATGGTCCCAAATTTGGAAAGCCTAATTGCAGTAAGTATATATTCTCATTTCTTTCACTAAATCAAATTTTATGGGGAAAAGCCTACTTAATGTATTTGTGTATGTTTGTGCAGATAAGTTAGAAGAAAGGACTTGGAGACTGTAGCTAGGGAGATAAATTCAATTTAGAATAAACTGGACTTTGATGTTGAAAAAATATGTGTGGAGTAAATATTCAAGGAACCAGATAAAAATGTACTATTATGGTTTAAGTCGAATGGCCTTGACATCTGTATTGTGGTGAAAAACTCAACATTTTCTATCTAGCACTTAACAAATACACATATTGAATTGTGATCCTTGCTTTTAAAATAAAACTGCATTTTGAGCAAGACGTTTTTATCCTATAGAGTATGTATTATTTTCATCCAGTAATTATTCTAAAATGTTTTCTCCCTCAATTTTTTCTCCAAAATTTCTCAAGCAGGATTATTCCCTACAGAAACAAATAATTAAAGAAAAATATCTAACATTATATAATAGGAAATTAAGCTTATTTTTATTATATTGAAGTATTTGGGATAATTGTGTTCAGCATTGTGTTCCATGCATCACTTATAAGAGTCTAGTTTTAAATTTTAGATTAAGTTCTACACTTTCAATTCCTGATTAGTTCCTCAAATTTCATGCTCAATTCATGATCAAGGTAATGATGTAATGAAAATAGAGGTAAAAATATGAAGCAATTTGTTGGCATAGTCATGAAATATCCAGTTCCTTCATGGTTCTATATTTACTAACATAAAAAAGTAATCACTTTTAAGCAACAAATATGTGGCCTTGCATGCTGTAGACAAGGGTATAGGTTTAACTCCATTCTCCAATATGGTCCAAGAATCCTGCCAGGAGTGATCCTTGATCACAGAGAACTACTGGACAAGGTCACCTCCTACAATAATAAACAAAAAACCAAACAAACATAAATAAATGAAAAATAAATAACTATATCAATGACAGCTGGATAATTAGTATGTTTGAACATTGCAAAAGAAAAACATAAATATACCTAAAATATGTCTAATAGAAATACCACTATTTCACTAAATTTTATATGCAGGCAGTCTTCAAATTTTCTAAGAGAGGGGATATGCATAATTAAATATTTCCTCATATATGATGAATAATAATTTCAAGATTAATAGTATTAGATTACTATTTGTTTGCATTAATCGTGACTATGGTAAAGAAGAAAACAGAATTTCCTTCTATTCTTCAACATGCAGATAATTTTGTAATTAATATGGGTTTTTAAAGCATTAGGAGTAATGCTTTACATGGACTCATAGTTTTTCTAAGGTCACAACTTTGGTGAATAGATAATACTCCAGTTAGATGTTAAAGACTCATTTTTTTTTTGTCTAGAAGCATTTACTCTACAAATAAAGTGTGGTCTTTGGGGGAGCTGAAGAGATAGTGAAATTATTATAAATTTTGCTTTACATGTGACCAAACCTAGTTCAATCTCTGATGCTTATATGGTCTCTCCCAAGAACACCATCAGGAATGCACCCTGCATCTGACAAAGAAAATAGTTTACAAACTACAGAATATGTTCTCTCTTAAAGTGAAGTCTAAAGGAGGGTGTGCCTTAAAGTTATATGTTATATAAATTTTTATTAATCTGAAAAAATAGACCATACAACATTTTCTGAAAGAAAATTTCAACCTGGCCTTGACATAAATCTAAGACTTAAGAATTAAAAGAATATTTAGTGCTCGCTTCGGCAGCACATATACGAAAATCGGAACGATACAGAGATTAGCATGACCCCTGCGCAAGGATGACACGCAAATTGGTGAAGCATTCCATATTTTAAAAAAAGAATATTTAAACAAATATTTATGTTTCTTTTAAATCACAATAAATCAAGTAAATTTTGAATTTTACCATTTTAATTTGGCCAAAAAAGATCTTTAGTTTTCACAATGTTTTCATGTTAGTACTTAAATTTGTCCATAGACATTTTGTAATAGAAGAGCAAATTGACATTTTTAGTATTTTGTATAAAATTTGTCTAATAACTTATGCATTCTTGTGCCATGTGATACTGATATTTCCTGTATGATGAAATTCAATTGGAAAGAAAAATAGAATATAAAATGAATATGCAGAGTGTCTTTTAGATATATTTTGTTAATTCACTTTCTTGTCTTTATTCACTTTCTCATAAGTTTCAAATGCAAAGAAATAATTATTATAATATGACCTTCTGGTATCACATATTAAGCTGTCTAAGAGTTGTATCTAATCCTGTGTAGTAGATAACCATATTATCAACTGATAATAGTCTCAGTCAATTTTATTGAGACCAGTGAGTTAGAGTCTAGAAAAAGGAGAACATAGAGCTGTTTTTCTACTCTTGATTTTTCTTTGTAGAAGAAACTAAACAGAAAAACATAAAGCTTTTGAAGTTTTTCTTCTGCTTTCCTTACTCTCATACAGAAAGAATTTAATAAAAAATTTGGAAAGCATATCCAGGTATGTTATAGTTGCAGCAGGGAAGATAGGACTGATCATAAAAAATTCTGACTGTTTTTTTAAATATTACTTAGTGGAGTACAGTCAGAAAAATAGTTAAGAATAAGGTTAGAATTTATATGCATAAAATATATTTATATCTATCATCTATATAAATATAAATGAATGGAAAAGATTCCAGAAGGCTGATGGCATGCATAGACCAATAGTGTAAAGAGAATGATTCTACGTAATAGATGGTATAGATGAGCATTTATTTCTGCAGATAGCTATTGGGGTTGCTGTCTGGACAGTGGTTCTAGTTTCTGATACTGATTCAGCCATCAGAGAAGTACCTTTGTGAGCTGTGAATATAAGAGCTGTGAAATAAAATAAAAGGGCTGTAACACTGAAGACATCTGGTGTTTTGTATGCTAATCTTTTACACAGCTCACCAATATCTAGGAGTTAGCCAACATTCACAATATCTGCATGCATTTCACACTCCTTCTCTTTTCTGGAACTTCAGAGTCACCTGCATAGGGGGAATACAAATCTCCTTCTCAGATTGTTTATCTGTTCCTAAAATACATGTGCCTTCCATCAGAAAAAAAATCAGGTGTTATTTCACATGGGAAACCATAACAAGTGGTAGAGAAAAACATTCGATTTTGAAAATCTCAAGGTTTTAAATGTTAGTATATCTTGGGATATTTACTTTATAACACTACTTGGAAAGAATCATCAAGGACAACTATCAAAGGAAACATTGTCTCTAGATGACTGATTCAAATTATTAGATTGATTCATGAATTTAATGTAAGTACAACTCTAGACAATCTCTCCAGAAATTACACAAAATATAGCTCTTAAGCTTCATTCGGTGTGATCTAAATTTGGATATTGTGTAAACATATAACTCATAGGTCAGTCAAAAGTAAAGAGAAATAAAGATGTCAACAACGAAAACTGAAATGCATAACTTAAATTTTTAAATTAAACATGAAAGTACACTTTTCCTGTTCATCTAACCTTTTCATAAAGTTCAGTGTCTGTTCTATTTGGTTGCAGTCTGAAATCAAATCAAGAAAATTGCTTTGTTAAATAAAATGATGCATCTGTGTTGATCCTCAGAAGAGAATATGCTTTGCATTTTTAATATTTCTGTTATCTGTTGATGTCATGTTTATAAATCTTGCTGATATTTCTGGCAAGCAAATCATCTACCACAGAAATGGGTCAATAGGCTTGCCTAAAAAATTATTTCCCTATCTGCTCATATCAGTCTCCTCTGAAATGGCGCAGAGATGTAAGAAGCTGGCACCACTGTCCTCAATATTAAACCCCTGGTGTCAGGGAGAAATAGTACATAAATTCTGAGCCCTGAATCTCCAGTTACCCTTTAGAGTCCCTTCCCAAACTCAATCAAAAGAGTTGAGAATTTTACTGACATCAGCCATGAAAAGAATCTTTATTAAAATTGGTATTCCTTAAAAACTATTTTAGGCGTACATTATGTCCTAGAAATGTCACTTTTAGAATTTAACAAAATATATGAAAACACTAATTGAGAAATTCATATCTGTTCTCTCTGTGACAGAATTACTCACAACAGCTAAGGCATGAGTAAAAACTGAAATGCTCATGCATGAACAATAAAAGATATTATATATAGCTATATACAGCTATGCATGCATTTATATCCTAAATAGTAATAGTGATTTTTTTGTTTCTTTAAGTTAAACTCTTGTCTTTTTTATGACTGGAACCCAACTACAAACATGCTTGTAGTCATGATCTTTAAATAAAGATGTAATAAACAGAAAAACAATGTCTTTCTAACAATAGAAGTAGATATCAAGGTGATTGTTATGTGCAATAAAAGAGAAAGTTTAATACAAAATGGATAACTTTTCATATCTGTGAAATATAATCCTGGTGAGTAAACATGTAACACAGCACTAGGAATCAGCCCAAAAGAAATACATACGTACATACATACTTACATACAAAACTACAACTAACTTACTTAGTTACTGAGAAGTGATATCATAAAATCACTATTGTCTAAAAACCAATTGAGGGATTTGTCCTAGATGTGTGGAATATATCTTGTCCATTTATAATTTTCTAGGTTTTAAAGAAGATGGTGGATATAAAACTTTAAAAATTTTGACATAAATCTTTCCATACTAAATGTACTGAATGATATTAATTTAATATATTATAATTTGGAGGCCACAATCAAATGTGGTCATAAATTACTCCTGGTTCTGTGCTCATGAGACTTTTCTGGCAGTGCTTTTGAGACAAACCTGGTGCCTTGGATCAAAACCATGATCAGCCATGTGCAAAGTTAAAGCCTTAAGCAATTTCTTTCTAGCCTGTTTAAGAAACAAATCAAAATAAAAAGCAAAAATTATAAGAAATAATTTCATAATATGGCTTAGAATTATACTATGGCCTATTAAATAGCATTAAATAATATACTATTATTAAATAGTATATTAAATAATATAACTTTACTATTTATTTTTCAGACTATTAGGTATATTTGTTTCAATATCTGGTAAATGTAAATAAGTCATCCATTTTTTAAATTTTCCTATACTTATTCACTAATACTTTGATAAATATATATGCAAAATAAAAATAGGCTTATTTTGTGTATTTTGGAAACTTTATTATGCTTTTATTATGCTTTTTTTACTGAAAAATCATGCATTTAATTTCTCTCAAGTCATCAGACTTAGTTTAAATTTATCCTCATATATTTAGCATAATACCAGATGACTACAGATGACACCTTTCTTTAATATGAAGAAGACACATTTTATTTCATGCTGTGGTTTAACAGTGAATCTCTCCGTTTTAGTAAATTCTGGAGTGTTGTATAATGGATTCTAATTTTGATATACTTCCTTGGGCTAAATTGCTTCATTTCTATGAAGTTAAAAGTCTTCACTGGGTCACCGACTAATTATCCATTTCTTTGTGTCCAGTCCCAAAAGAAGCTTTGGCTTTTTAATAAATTATTATTAATATAATTTCCAAAGACACACTAATAATAAAAGACTATCTAACATTCATAATAGTTAGAGAACTTTTTAATGACATAAAGACCTTTGTAATGATAGTGTCAAAAATGCAATCCCTGTTGCTTTATTCGTTGTCTAGGAAAAGTGTGCTCTCAAGAAGAAAAAGAAAGGTAAATTAGAAAAAATAAATAAAATCAGTATTTTTGGTGCTATTTAAATTATAACGTTTCTGTTTTATTGTTTATTTCCAGAAAAAAATGTTTTTCTTGAGAACTGAAAAGTTCTTATTAGATAAATATAAATAATATGTCGTTTCTAGTTTATAAACCTTATCACAAATCCTCATAGACAAGAGATGTAAAATATAAATACCTCTTTAGTTAGTTTTTTCTTCATCTTTACTTTAAATATTACCTTTCTTTTTTAAATTTTATTTCTATTTTTTGGCCACACCCGGTGATGCCCAGGGGTTACTCCTGGCTATGCTCTCAGAAATCGCTCCTGGCATTGGGGGATCATATGGGACGTCAGGAGATCAAACCACGTTCCGTTCTAGGCTAGCACACACAAGGCAGAGGCCTTACTGCTTGTGTCACAACTCCAGACCTAAATATTACTTTTTTTAAATTGAATATAAGGTTTGTAAAACAATTAAGTAAGCCAAAAGAAGAAGAAATACAGAATGATATCAGTTATATTTAGAATAACTGCATGGAGGGATGCAGTGCTTTGAAAGAGGATTTCTTAGAACACCTTTGACTGTAGAAAGATATAGCAAGGTGAAGGAAAAAAGGATAAAAGCTGAGAAAGACAGATGAGAATGAACACGGGCCAAGATTAAAAGATTCTGGTTAATGGTTCTAAGGAAGGGCAGATCTATTAGCAGTAATCTTTTTTTTTTTTCTTTTGGTTTTTGGGTCACATCCGGGAGCCCACAGGGGTTACTTCTGGCTCTATGCTCAGAAATAGCCCCTGGCAAGCAAGAGGTACCTGGGATGCCAGGATTCGAACCACCGTCCTTCTGCATGAAAGGCAAACGCCTTACCTCCATGCTATCTCTCCAGCCCCAGGAAGGGCAGATCTAAATACTCAAGCCACAAACTCAATCATGAGATTTAAGCTTTAACAACTGGGGCTGGTGCACAGAATGCTGGGTAGAGTGTTTTGCCTTATATGTGGCTGACCAACGTTCTATCCTCAGCTTCGATATGGTCTTCTTAGCCTGCCAGGAATAAATTCTGAGCACAGAGTCAAGAGACTGAGCATCATAGGGTGTGAACCCCCCAAAAATAGCAAACACATTTTAACAACTAAACTAAAAATGATGCCTCTCAAGATGATAGGCTGAGAAGGGGAAATATGGGAAGGATGCTGAGAACATTGGTAGAGGGAAGTTGACCCTGGTGGTGAGATTGATGCTAAAACATTGTATGTCTAAAAATTAATTATGAATAACTTTGTAAATCATGGTGATTTAATATAAAATATGCTAAAATTCTATCATAATGGTAATCAAATAATAATTATATTTTGATACAAGAAATAAATATTTTCTATAAAATAATTTCATTAATCAGTAAATAGTTTTAATTAATTAAGATCTATTTTGGATTTAAAGCTTAAATTTGCAATTAAATACCAATTCTTAAATAGTGGCTTGCGATTTTATTCAGTGATGTAAAAATTTAATTTTAAAGTACTTTGTTAGGAATTGGGCAACATGACAGTATCCATTTAAAAGTATCTTTTTTATTATCATGGTCACTCCAAATGTTAACCAGGACTACAATGGTCAATTCAGTGGTGATGTGAGTGATATATTCCATATTTTAACCACATAAACTCCCTTGTACCTTTATTTTTAAGGTATAAACTGCTTCATTCTACATCACTACTGAGTATATGTTTTAAGTTAAATATAAAAATTAATTTAAAAATATTTTTGTTATATGTAATCTTAGAATTTATACTGACATAAATTCAGCTTTGTATAAATTGAAAAAGTGCAAGATGATATCCAGTATAGTTAAATCTTAATTAAAAAAAATGAAAGAATGATTAGAATAAAAAATTAAATAGTTTCAGCTGAAAAAAGCTTTTTTCAATTTTATATTTAGATATGATAGAAAATACTTAATAAGGTTAATCAATTATAGCATGCTTTTCAAATGTATTTTAAGATATATAAGCACTAACAGAAATATATCAAAGAATTTAAGACCCTTGTGTTGTATGTGATTGACCATTGTTTTGATTGCTGGCACTACATATATTCTTATAACATTACCAAGAATAGCTAAGCACCATAATAAGAGTAATTTAGGAACATAGTTATGGTTCACACTGAAATGTTGATCATTGAATAGTGGTATGCAACTTTATCCAGTTATGTAATTTTTTAATAAAATCTTTATTTAAGCACCATGATTACAAGCATGATTGCAGTTGGGTTTCAGTCATAAACAGAACACCCTCCTTTACCAGTGCAACATTCCCACCATCAATGCCCCTCCTTCCCAACACCTGCCTGTATTCAGATTCAGTACAAGCATTCTACTTATAATACTCATTAAGATTCTCATGATACTTGTTAGTGTAGTTATTTCCCTAACTGCACTCACCACACTTTACAGTGAGCTTCATATTGTGAACCATTCCTTCTGGCCCTCATCTCTATTGTCTCTGGGCATTATTACAATAATGTCCTTAATTTTTCTCAAAACCTATAGATGAGTGAGACTATTCTGTATCTATCTCTTTCCCTCTGATTTATTTCATTCAGTATAATAGGTTCCATGTACACCCACATATAGGAAAATTTCATGACTTCTCTCCTGACGGCTGCATAATATTCCATTGTGTATATGCATGCTGCAAGCGGTTTCCGTCCTACAGTGTCAGTGTGATTTAGGTGAATCCACTTCAGGGAGAGTGGGTTGCTCGAACCAGGTGTACAGAGAAATATGAAATATGAAATAAATGAAACCACACAAAGAACGTGGGGTCAACACATTTCTGGCAGGAGTGTGACAAGTTTAATTTTTGAGCAGGGGGATTTATAGGGGTAAAATTAGTCACAGGTGAAGAAGTATTGTAATCACAAAGCCTAGTACAACAATAACAATACCTAAACTATGGGTGTGACTATAAAAATTCTAAATTATAAGAGCGAAAGGTCACAGCTCAAGGTAACTCTTAGCAAGCTCTAAATGCAAAATCAGGATTAGGAAAATAGGAAATATCTAGAAAATTGGTCTTTCTAGGCTGGACTCTATTGTTTTATAGGTTAAATGAGGGGAGGTACCAAATCCCCAAGAATGAGCTTCCCTATTTCTAAAGGAGGGTCAAAAGTCAAAATCTGTATTCTGGTTACGCCCTTGATTACCAGAAACTGCAGCTGCAAAGGACATATTTGAAAAGGAGAGAAAAATTGTCTTTGCTTTTAGGGCTGACTATATCCAGAAAAGGGGGTTCTCAAATAAACTTTGATGCTGGAATTTCTGAGCCAAATTATTTTATAGAGCTCAATATTTTTCCTGAATATAAACAAAGGAGAGATAGTCAGATACTGGCTGAAAATGTAACACTAGGCATCTCTTTGGAAATTCCTCAACCATCCACACAGGGGAAAAAGGCGTCCACAGTCGGCCTTTTGAGGAATCCCATGAGGCTTAAATTAGTTCTACCCACCAGGAAAATCTGAGGATACATCTGGTGGGCTGAGCTTCCCTAAAAGCTTAGGTATGCTCTGGCATATGTATTTCAGTTTCTTTAGCCATTCATCTATTGAAGAACATCTTTGTTTTGTTTTGGGGTCATACCTAGCAGCACTTTGAGGTGGGGAGTGGAGTGGAGACCATATGGGATGCTGGGATTCTAATCACCGTCTGTTCTTATTAGCTGCGTGCAGCCAAACACCCTACTGTTGTGACTGTGCTGTCTCTCCTGTCCAGCAGGGCATCTTAGTTGTTTCCAGAGTCTGGCTATTGCAAATAGCACTGCAATGAATATAGGTGTGAGGAAAGGATTTTTGAATTGCATTTTTGTGTTCCTAAGGTATGTCCCTAAGAGAGAGTATAGCTGGATCATAGGGGAGCTCAACTTCCAGGTGTATGAGGAATCTCCATATTGGTTTTCCATAAAGGCTGGACTAGAAAGCATTCCCTCCAGCAATGCATAAGAGTTCCTTTCTATCTACATTCCAGCCAACATTAATTGTTCTTGTACATCGTGATGTGTACAAGTCTCTGTGGCATGAGATGGTACCTCATTGTTGTTTTGATTTGCATCTCCCTGATGATTATGATGTGTGAAGCATTTTTCATGTATCTTTTGGCCATTTATATTTCTTCTTTGAGGAATTGTCTGCTCATTTTTTCTCTCCATTTTTTGATTGGATTAGAATTTTTTTCTTGTTAAGTTCTGTCAGTATCTTGTATATTTTTGATATTAACCTCTTATTTGATAAGTTTTGGGTGAATAACATCCTCCCATACTGTGGGTGAATTTTGTATCCTAGGCACTATTTCCATTGAGGTGCAAAAGCTTCTAAGCTTAATATATTCCCATATGTTTATCTCTGCCTCCACTTGTCTGGGGAGAGCTTATTCCTTTTTGAAAATGCCCTTAGTCTCAGTGTCATAGAGTGTTTTACCTATATTTTGTTCTATATACCTTATGGTTTCAGGTTTGATAAGTGATGTAAAATTTTAATTTTAAAATTAAAATGATTGCAAGAAATTGGGCAACATGATAATATAAAAATATACTTTTATTAATATGTAGTCACTCTGTTTTCACTATAGTTGCAATGCCATTGTAGTGGTACCAATATGTAATATCTGATCATATTTAATATATTAAGAAAGTATCACTCAAGATAAATAATATAGAATGTTTTATGTGAAAAGTTTAAAATTATATTCACCATCTACTTTATATAAATTTCTAGGAGAATTTGTAGCAACACATTTTATTACATACTTCACTATTATGTTTTTAGTACTTTTTAAAATTATTTTTAATTTTTTTAATATCTTTATTTCAGCATCATGGTTACAAACATGCTTGTAGTTGGGGTTTAGTCATATAAAGAACATTCCCTTCACCAGTACAACATTCCCATCACCGATGCCCCTCATCTCCCTCCTCCCCCACCACCTGCCTGTGTTTGAGACAGGCATTCTACTTCTCTCACTCATTAACATTGTCATGATACTTGTAGTTATTTCTCTAACTGCCTCACCATTCTTTGTGGTGAGCTTCAAGGAGAGAAGGCAGTGGTGGGATATTTCACTATTTAAAACCATCAACATAATTGGCAATGCTATCTTTCAATTTCTAAAGCCCTAAATGAGAAGCTTCATTGGTTATTTTCTTTGTCTTTTTCCCTACTATCTCTCCCAAACATCTTCATTTGAACATCTTAGTTTCTATTTAGTTCCATTTCTACTTCCATTTAAATGAGTAATCACTTAGACACATTTATTGTGGTTTTTATATAATAATATTAACTCCTTCTTGCTTTGTGACAGATTTTCCTACAGAAAAATTGATGACAGATTCAATCAATTATTTCATGTCACTTGCATAGTTAAAATCTTGTATTATTGAATATGAAGACGTATTATAGTGAGTAGTGGTAATGATGTAGTAATGAGTACTGGTCTTGCATACAGGCAATAGCAGATTTTGATCTACTGTACCTCATGTGATGTTACAAACCCCACTAAGAATTTTCTCAGAAAACGAAATGAAGAAGAAACTCTGAGAACACCCCAGAATGACTCCAAAATCAAAAAAAAAAATTAAAATTAAGTATTTTTTTTTTTTTTGGTTTTTGGGTCACACCCGGCAGTGCTCAGGGGTTACTCCTGGCTCCATGCTCAGAAATTGCTCCTGGCAGGCACGGGGGACCATATGGGGCACCAGGATTTGAACCGATGACCTTTTGCATGAAAGGCAAACGCCTTACCTCCATGCTATGGCCCCGGCCCCAGCTTTTATTTTCTATCCAGGTAAGCAATATTTTCTCTAATCTATACACCCTTCCATAAACTACCAATTTCCTTAAAAAATGTATGCATTTTACAAGTTTTTCTTCTTTATTATGTTTATTTTAATTGATATTGCTATATGGCATAATTTCCAATATACAAATCCAAGATTAAGAGAAATGCAATTTTTTAATTTTTATTTTGATCATAGTGGCTTACATATCTTTCACATTAGTATTTTAGGTACATATTAACATTGAATAAGGTGAATACCCACCACCAAATTTGTCCTCCCCCTTCCCTGTTCCCTTTCTGCAATCCATATCCCCCACCATCACCCCACCCCGGACTGCTAGAGTAGGTGGTCCCCTTTTGTCTAGCTTACTATCAGTGATCATACATCTGTTTGGTCCTGGTGCCCTTCCTTGTTTCTCCCTCTATTTGAGAGGCTAACCTAGATAAATCAAATTATGTGGGTTTGTTTGAGGGAAAGAAAAGCAATAGAATGGGATAAAGATTAAGCAAAAAAATATTTTTTAAAAATAAATAAAAATAGGGGCCCGGGAGATAGCATGGAGGTAAGGCGTTTACCTTTCATGCAAAAGATCATCGTTTTGAATCCCGATGCCCCATATGGTCCCCCGTGCCTGCCAGGAGCAATTTCTGAGCATGGAGCCAGGAGTAACCCCTGAGCACTGCCGGGTGTGAACCAACAACCAAAAATAAATAAATAAATAAACAAATAAATAAATAAAATAAAATAAAATAATATGTTGAAAATGGGCGGAGTCCTTCTAGTGGCTATCAGCCTCAGTTTGAGAAAGGACATGAAAAAGGTAATTGAAGCACCATAACAATACAAAAATAAATGTCACATTAAATATGCAGTGAGCCCTACAGCAATAAAGAGAAGCACCACACATTAGTTGTGAGTCTGAATTCAAATCATGCTGGAGTGCAAAAAGAAAGAGAAAGGTAAGATAATATAATATAAAATAAAAAAGGAGACATCAACCTCAATATCTACACCAAAATAAAGACGTCAAAAAATCTATCAATCAGTCAATAAATATATATGTGGAAAAATGATTATTTTGTGCTTTTTTTCCTTTTTTTTTCTTTATCCCCCTGCATAGGCACAGTAACTATTGGGGATATTATAGAGGGAATTCCCTCTATAATACAGGGTTTCTCCATCCCTGAAGTATATTGTCATGGGATTAACTATAGACTCCTTGCATGATCATTTACTCTCCCCTCGGTGCTTTTGTGGTATATGAAAGACTTCTGCTTTGTCATGGATGGTAAAATCAGTCCTCTGTATCTAGAGATCTTGGTGACTGTGCAGCTCAAGGAATGGAGCTTATGATGAAGTCTTTCTTTGTGGTTCTAGCAGATCTGCTTCTTCAATGTCGTTTTAATTCATCTTCTGTAGTTGGTGTTCTTGGTCATTATGTTGCTCGTAGGATGGAGCCTGGGACAGAGTCTTTCGTTATGTTTCTGGAAGACCCGTTCACTTGGCGGTTGTCTCAGTCAGACCTCTGGAATTGGAGATCATGTTTGTTGAACAGATTGTAGACCAAAAGCTAGGTTAAAGCTTTTTGTTGTTGTTGTTGTTGTTGTTGTTGTTGTTGTTGTTGTTGTTCATCCCGGGATGCATACTGTCTAGTCCTGGTTGTAACAACCAGTCATGTGTATATAGCAATCTTTTTTTTGCACAGATCAAAGGTTGATGTGTCTTCTGATTTTGTTTTATCGTTGGCTGGTAAGGAAGGATAAATTGCTCTTAGATCTCATTATTCCCATTGCCTCGTTGTCAGGTTATCAATATAGAACTGGCATATGTTGGTATCAGAGCAGTATTATGAATGCCCTGGAGGGGACTTGGTTCCTGGAGTTGTTGCGGAGAACTCTGTCCTTTCTATGTCTGGGGTCCAGGAATCAAGGCTGGATGGTTGGTGCCTAATTCCCTAGGTTGGTTCCCCATGACATACATTCAGGGTGGGAGATGTCCCTGTGTTGTAAGAAAGTATAAGTTCTTATCTCTAGTAGATAAGAGCTTGTTTTTACACGTAAAATTTCCCCTATTTTTAATATACCTTTGCAGGAAGAAGTGGTGCTACATTATATTGCTGGTGAATTTGGGGGTGGAGAGAGAAGAAAACTGACCCATGACAAAACTAAAAATATATATGCTCAGACATATCTAAAGAAAAAAGAATTTCTTAAAAGAAAAAAGTATTAAATAAAAGACATAATTAATGGAATAAAATGGGGTCGGGAGGGATAGCATGGAGGCAAGGCATCTGTCCTTCCTGCAGAAGGATGATGGCTCACATCCCGGCATCCCACATGGTCCCCCATGCCCACCATGGGCAACTTCCGAGCACAGAGTCAGGAGCACCCTCTGAACGCTGCCAGCTGTGACCCAAAAGAAGCACAAAACAAAAAGTAGAACAAAACAAATAAAAAAATGAAAAAGGGAGAAAATAAAACAAAGTAAAGGGGAGAAAGTGATACAGGAGATTACATTTGGGAGGAAACAGTATAAGAGGTAGTCTTATATAGGTCTATACTTATGATGATAGTTTAGGCTTCCCCATTGTCTTTTGAGATTTCCTCCTGAGGTGTGGTCTTGGGTAGAGTTCTTGCAATGGAAGCTAATCCGGCATTAAGTCACAGTCCACAATAGGGAGAGGTGTTTAGGAGGGCCACACTGCATGAGTCAGTTGGGGTAACTCAAATATACCTATTTTGTTTGTTTATATGATTGCCTGTTATGTGAAAGAAAGTGTGGAGATAAATCAAAAGATTTTATAAAGGAATCACAACAGTTTTATCGAATAGTAAATCATGTCAGCTAAATACATTTGTTAGGTGAAATAAATGAATAATTATTACGGTAAATTTAAAAATTAGTAAAGACAGTAAATTTATATTCACAATTACATAAAAAACATTTTGTCTAAAAGATCAATTACTAAAACATGAGACAAATGAAGATGTAAGACATTCAGAATCAACACACATAAAGAATTACTTGCCCATATCTGTGTTGTGAGATGGTACCTCATATTGTTTTTATTTGCATCTTCCTAATGATTAGGAAGGTGGAGAGGTTTTTCTTTATGTACAAAACTGGGACATATCACAAAGAACAAGAAAAATAAATAACTGTTGGCAGGGATGTGGAGAGAAAGGAACTCTTATTCGCTGCTAGTGGGAATGTTGTCTAATCCAGACTTCATGAAAAATAATATGAAGATTCCTCAAACAACTGGAAGTTGAGCTCCATATGATCAGCGATAACCTTTCCTAGGGACATACCCTAGGAAAAAAAAGTACAATTCAAAAATCCCTTCCTCACACCTATATTCATTGTAGCGCTATTTACAATAGCATACTCTGAAAAAAAACCAAGATGCCCTTCAATAGATGAATGGCTAAAGAAACTGTGGTTCACATCTAGAATGGAATATTATGCAGCAGTCAGGAGAGATTAAGTCATGAAGTTTTCCTATACTTGGATGTACATGGAATCTATTATGTTGAGTGAAATAAGTCAAACAGAGAAATAGACTTAGAATAATCTTACTCATCTATGTGTTTTAAGAAAAATAAAAGACATTACTGTAGCATAAACAATAGAGATGTGGGCTGGAAGGAAAGACCGACTCACGATTTGAAGTTCACCACAGAGTGGTGAGTGCAGTTAGAGAAATAACTACACTGGCAACTATCATAGCAATGTTAGTGAATGAAAGAATTAGAGTGCCTGTCTCCAATACAGTTGGTGGGGGGAGGAGGGAAATGGAGGACATTGGTGATCGGAATATTGCATTGGTGATGGGGGGTGTTCTTTATATGACTGAAACCCAAATACATTCATGTCTGAAATCAAGATGTTTGTACAATAATGAAATACAAATGGTATCTTATATCAGTATGAATAAATCTTTAATGATAACAGGAAAATAAAATAATTCAGCATAAAAATAGTTTATTATATTTTACCCTAGAAATATTTTAGAGGATATAAAAGAAAAAAAGAAATGCAAAGAGATGATAGGTAGCACTTAATTCAGACTAGCAGGAGGAAATTATATAATGACAAAGTTTGTTGAGGTATTCACCAATTACCTTTTCTTAGGTGAAGCTAGATTATAAATCTAAAGTTCCTAGGTAATTGCTAGGAATTGCTATAATTCTATATTTTATATTCATATTTATAATTGCTATAATCCTATAATTGCTCAATATTCAATTATACTGCTCTTTAATAGAATATGCTTATTAAAAATCTCCGTCTTATGTTTCACAACCTTTCTCATTCACTATATACTAATAAAGATTATTCTAAAATTAAAGGAATAATACTATTTATAGAAAAAACTCAATTTCTAAATAAGTCAATAGAACAGAAGTTCTTGAATAGCTGGTTATTTTCCATGTACTTACTAAAGAAGGAACTTCAGAGTCTTATACAGGAGGGTCATGTAATTGAATATGGGTAATGGTAACCTTTTTTTGATCTTTTGATTTATGTTGAATGAGTGTTTTCACACTAAATAATATTTTTCAACAATCAATTATTCTCAGACACATATCCATACGTCTTCCATAGTTTGTTTTTTATTTTTTTTTAACTTTTTTTAACACCCCCTTCACCAGTGCAACTGTCCCACCACCAATGTCCCAAATCTCCCTCCCTCCCAAGCCACCCCCACCTGTACTCCAGACAGGCTTTACAGTTCCCTCATTCATGAATATGATTAAGGTAGTTCTCTGTGTAGTTATTTCTATAACTGCACTCACCACTCATTGTGGTGAGCTTCATGAAGTGAGCTGGAAGTTCCAGCCCTCCTCCCATTATCTCTGAGGATTGGTGCAAAAATGACTTTCATATTTTTCAGAACCCATAGATAAGTGAGAAAATTCTACATCTCTCTCTCCCTCTGACTTATTTCACTTAGCATGGTAGATTCCATGTACATCGATGTATATGAAAACTTCATGACTTTATCTCTCCTGACATCTGCATAATATTCCATTGTGTATGTGTACCACAGTTTCTTTAGCCATTCGTCTGTTGCAGGGCATCTTGGTTGTTTCCAGAGCCTGGCTATTGTGAATAGTTCTGCAATAAATATAGGTATGAGGAAGGTGGTTTTGTATTGTATTCTTGTGTTCTTAGGATATATCCCTAGGAGTGGAATAGCAGGGTCGAATGGGAGCTCAATTTCCAGATTTTGGAGGAATCTCCATATTGCTTTCCATAGAGGTTGGACTAGATGGCATTCCCAACAGCAGTGGATAAGAGTTCCTTTCTCTGCACATCCCCGTCACCAATGATTATTCTCATTCTTTGTGATGTGCGCAAATCTCTGTTGTGTGAGGTGGTATCTCATCATTGTTTTGATTTGCATCTCCCTGATGATTAATGATGAGAAGCATTTTTTCATGTCCCTTTTGGCCATTTGTATTTCTTTTTTATCAAAGTGTCTGTTCATTTCTTTTCCCCATTTTTTGATGGGAGTAGATGTTTTTTTCTTGTAAAGTTCTGTCAGTGCCCTGTATATTTTGAATATTAGTCCCTTATCTGATGGGTGTTGAGTGAATAGTTTCTTCCACTCGGTGGGTGACTCTTGTATCCTGGACACTATTTCTTTTGAGGTGCAGAAACTTCTCAGTCTAATGTATTCCCATCTGTTGATGTCTGCTTCCACTTGTTTGGAAAGGGTAGTTTCCTCCTTGAAGATGCCCTTCCTCTCGATGTCATGGATTGTTTTACCGACGTGTTGTTCTATATATCTTATGGTATCAGGTCTGATATCAAGGTCTTTAATCCATTTGGATTTAACCTTCGTACATGATGTTAACTGAGGGTCTATTTTCGCTTTTTTGCAAGTGGCTAACCAGTTCTGCCAGCACCACTTGTTGAAGAGGCTTTCCCTATTCCACTTAGGATTTCTTGCTCCTTTGTCAAAAATAAGGTACTTGTATGTCTGGGGAACACTGTCTGAGAATTCAAGCGTATTCCACAGATCTGAAGGTCTGTCTTTATTCCAATATCATGCTGTTTTGATAACTATTGCTTTGTAGTACAGTTTAAATTTGAGGAAAGTAAAGCCTCCCAATTTTCCTTTTCCCTAGGAGTGCTTTAGCTATTCTAGGGTGATTATTGTTCCAGATGAACTTTGTAAGTGTTTGATCCAATTCTTTGGAGAATGTCATGGGTATCTTTATAGCGATCACATTAAATCTGTATAATGCTTTGGGAGTATTGCCATTTTAATGATGTTAATCCTGCCAATCCATGAGCAGGGTATGTGTTTCCATTTCCGTGTGTCCTCCCTTATTTCTTGGAGCAGGGCTTTATAGCTTTCTTTGTATAGGTCCTTCATGTGTTTGGTCAAGTTGACTCCAAGATATTTGATTTTGTGTGGTGCTATTGTGAATGGTATTGTCTTCTTATCTTCCTTCTCTTCCCTATCATTGTTAGTGTATAAAAAGGCCATTGATTTCTTGTATTAATTTTATAGCCTGCCACCTTGCTATATGAGTCTATTGTTTCTAGAAGCTTTTTGGAAGACGCTTTAGGGTTTTCTAGGTAGAGTATCATGTTATCTGCAAACAATGAGAGCTTGAATTCTTCCTTTGTTATCTGGATTCCCTTGATATCCTTTACTTGCCTGAACGCTATAGCAAGAACTTCCAGTACTTGAAGAGGATTGAGCAGACAGCCTTGTCTTGTACCAGAATTTAGAGGAAAGGCTTTTAGTTTTTCTCCACTAAGGATGATATTTGCCATTGGCTTGTGATAAATGGCTTCAACTAGATTGAGAAAGGTTCCTTCCATTCCCATCTTGCTGAGAGTTTTGATCAAGAATGGACCTTATCAAATGCTTTCTCTGCATCTATTGATATGATCAAGTTATTTTTATTTTTCTTCTTGTTGATATTATGTATGATGTTGATAGATCTACAAATGTTAAACCAACCCTGCATTCCTGGAATGAAACCTACTTGATTGTAGTGTATGATCTTCTTGATAATGCATTGGATCCTATTTGCCAGGATTTTGTTGAAGATCTTTCCATCAGCATTCTTCAGGGATATTGGTCTGTAATTTTCTTTTTTGGCAGCATCTCTGTCTGGTTTTGGTATCAAGATTATGTTAGCTTCATAAAAGCTGTTTTGGAGTATACCCGTTTTTTCAATTTCATGAAACAATCTGGCTAGGATTGGTAGTAGCTCCTCTTGAAAGATTTGAAAGAATTCATTAGGAAATCCATCTGGGCCTGGACTTTTCTTTTTGGGCAGATGTTTGATTACAGTTTCAATTTCCTCAGTGGTGATTGGGTCATTTAGATAATCTACCTCCTCCTTATTTAAATGTGGAAGGTTATATGTGTCCAAGAATTTTTCCATTTCTTCCAGGTTCTCATGTTTAGTAGCATAAAGTTTCTGGAAGTAGTTTCTGATTACCCTTTGGATCTCTGCAGTATCTGTCGTGATCTCCCCCTTTTCATTTCTAATATGTGTTATCAGATTTCTCTCTCTTTTTCTTTGTGAGTTTTGCAAATGGCCTATCAATCTTGTTTATTTTTTCAATGAACCAACTTCTGCTTTCGTTGATCTTTTGGATTGATTTTCGGTTTTCCACTTCATTGAGTTCTGCTTTCAGCTTTGTAATTTCCTTCTGTCTCCCTATTTTTGGTTCCTTTTGTTGATTATTTTCTAATTTTTTGAGCTATGCCATTAGGTTATTTAGGTATGCCCCTTCTTTCTTCCTGATGTGTGCTTGTAGAGCTATACATTCTCCTCTCAGGATCGCTTTTGCTGTGTCCCATAGATTCTGGGGAGTGGTGTCTTAATTATCATTTGTTTCCAGGAAAGTTTTTTTTTTTTTTTAATTATGAGAACAAAGGTGCAAAGAAAGAGGGCAAGATAAAGATACAGTGAAAGGACAATCACCCATAGATAGGATTATCAGAAGTCCCCTTGCTGATATCTTGACTTTGGTCTTTCAGCTGCGCTTTTTGGGTGCGGGTCCGAGGGGTGGTCCCGAGGTGGTCTTGGTCAAAGCGGCTCAGCAGAAAGAGCAGAAGAAAGGTGGAGCGCCCGGCTGGTACTGTTTTTAAAGCCTCTGGGTAACCAATCGCCCGGCTCGTCTGGACTCATGTGGGTCGGATGAGGCCATCTTAGCGGGGGGAGGTCCCGAGGTGGTCTTGGTCAGAGCGACTCCACAGAAAGAGCAGAAGAAAAAGCTCAAGGAAAGTTTTTATTTCCTTTTTGATTTGATCTCGGACCCACTGGCTGTTCAGCAGCAGGGTGTTTAGTTTCTAGCTGTTAATGTTATTCTTCTGTGTGGCTTTGTTGTTCACATCTAATTTCAGAGCCTTGTGGTCGGCAAATGTAGCTTGCAAGATTTCTATCCTCTTGATTTTATGAAGGTATGTTTTATGTGTCAGTATGTAGTCTATCCTGGAGAATGACCCATGTACATTGGAGAAGAATGTGTATAAAGGTTATTTGGGATGAAGTGTCCTATATACATCTACTAGTCCTCTTTCTTCCATTTCTCCTTTCAGGACCAGATGTTTTTGTTTGGTTTCATTCTGGTTGACCTATCAAGTGTTGATAGGGCCGTGTTATGGTCTCCCATAATTATTGTGTTATCATTGATTTCTTCTTTCAGATTTGTCAGTAACTGTATTAGATAATTTGCTGGTCTCTCATTGGGTGCATAATATGTTTAATAGTCTGATTTCTTCCTGTTGCACATATCCCTTAATTAGAACATAATGTCCATCTTTGTCCCTTACCACTTTTCTGAGTATAAAGTTGGCGTCATCAGATAATTATATGGCCACCCCAACTTTTTTGAGGGTATTGGTTGCTTCTATGACTTTCCTCCAGCCTTTGATTTTGAGTCTATGTTTGTTCTGACTATTCAGATGTGTTTCTTGTAGGCAGCAGAAGGTTGGTTTAATCTTTTTGAACCACTTTGCCACTCTGTGTCTTTTAATTGGTGAATTTAGTCCATTAACATTGAGGGAGATGATTGTCATAGGGTTTGATGTCATCTTTGTAGATAAGTTTCCTGTGTTTGTTGGTCTCTCTTGTCTTAGAGTAGACCTGTCAGTTTTTCCTTTAAGGCTGGGTTATCTTCTGTGAAGTTTTTAAGCTGTTGTTTATCCA